>SEYY01001125.1:190000-235000 GCA_009176605.1 Armadillidium nasatum | reverse complement strand
ATATTATATATATGTGTGTGTGTGTGTGTGTGTGTGTCATGGCATTACGGTAGAGATATGGACTCATGAGCTTGAAGGTGCTTGATCGATCCCTCACTTCGATCCTAGGAAGAAACTTTCAAGAAAAGTTTTCCTTATTTTACCAGTTTTTCGTCCAATTTTTTTTTTTTTTTTTTTTTTTTTTTAAATAAAAAATAAATTTGACCATAAAATTCACCAACTATCTGGCTATCCTTATATGACGTCATTTCTTAGTAACTTACTTATGAAAATAAATTGTATCTAATTAATTTTTTAAGTAATATAATTTATTATATTATTTAACCATTTTTTAAAGATAAATTTTTCATACAAATCTATACAAAACAGGGTTGGTGATTTTTTAAAATTTTTTATATAAGAATCAAATTTTAAAAAAAATCATGTTTTTATAAAAAAAAATAAAAAATTTTTTTTTTAGTTACAAGTCTTTTTTATTAGTAAGCTTATTCGCCTAATTAATAATTAATAAGTAAATATAGTAAATAATTAAATATAATTAGCTAATTATCTTGATTAAGTAGGTTGCTTAAATTATAATTTTTTTAAAAAGTACAAGCTATATTTATTTTATTTAATATTTAATTCATATTAAATTTTTTTTAATAAGAAAATGACAAAAATGTGACTGATAGAACCAATTCATTGTATTTAAATTTTAAGTTTTATAAAAAACAAATAAATTATGATATTAATTTAATAATATTTCATGGTTGTGTTATTATTTGATTTCTATTATTATATTATTAAGATAAATATTAAAATAAAATAAAATATTCTTTTTAGCATTGGAACACTCAGCACTTAAATTTTGAAGAAAAATTAAACATTAAATTTCTTTAATTAGAAAATAGGTAAATAAAGACAGTTAGAGCTTTGAATAGAATATTAAATGCAACTGAATTGGTCCGATTAAATTAATTATTAAAAAAAAAAATCATCTTGGGGGGGGGAGGGAAAGGATTTTGTGGTAGATTGCTGAATGCTCCCACATTTCAACACTCACCATACTCCTGTAGGTGCTAGCACCTGTCAGCTGTCTCAAACAAGACATGAGTTTCTTGAGCAAGGCAATCAGTTGGTGGCTTGCTAGGCCTATCCCAACACACTGAACCACTTTTATTATAGGTTACCACCTTACCACTGTACTACTTATATACATTTCAACACTAAAGCTTTTTATTCTCTTTTCTTCCTTTTTTTTTTTACCTAATTCTCTGGAACCAGTTAACTACAATAAAAAAAATTTTGAATAAGTTTATATTTATAGATACTTGATAGTTTATATTTATTTTTTATTTATTTTTTTTTTAATTAAATGAAATTTGTGATTAATAATGGTTGTTGCTTCACGGTCTGGTCTTAATAAATAAATAAAAATAATTAAATTAAAAAAAAAAAAAACATTTCTACTGGAATTTTAAAATTAATTTTTTTTTTTTAACTCACCCGCCTTTTACAGTAAATATCTAAAGCCAGAATTCAAGAGTAAAACAGTGTAGTAGTTTTCAATAATTTTGCAGAAAATATTGTTGGAAGTTGATTAATTATTTCCTCCAGCTCGATAAAATGCTTAAATTTATATTAATTTTAATTTATTTTTTTTCTTTTAAATTTTCTTATGATATTTTAAATTTAAAAATATGAAGACAGTGATGTTATTTTAAAAAAAAAAAAAATAAATAAATAAATAAAATAAAAATCAAGATTTTTAAAAAAAAAAAATTACGTAAAAAAATCAGCTGATTTATTTAATTTAATTTTTAATATGCCAACCCTGGTACAAACCCTTTTAAAATTCGACATTTAAAAACAGAAGTTTAAAAGCCAATAAGTGGGCGGAGTTAGTGAAAAAGTTTCAAAAAATTGATTGAAAAAGCTGACAAACAGCTGGTGTTGAAGTATATACTATATATATATATATATATATATATATATATATATATATATATATATATATATATATATATATATATATATATATATATATATATATATATATATATATATATATATATATATATATATATATATATATATATATATATATATATATATATATATATATATATATATATATATATATATATATATATATATATATATATATATATATATATATATATATATATATATATATATCAAAAATAAATCTTGGAATATAGTAGACAAAATGATAAATAATATTTGTGGATAAAACAAGAGAATGCCAATTTTATTCTGCAACATTTCCAACATCTCACTCCCCGATGGAGAAAACGTGTATCTTCTCGCGCGAGATAATTTCGTGTGGAATAAGACCTTAAGGGAAGAAATACACCAAAGAAACTCGAAACACGAAATGTATTTTCGTGTTGAATGTCAATTGAAGAAGCAGAAATAAAAAGAATCCTTTTTTTTTTTATCTCCTCTGATGTGAAAATGCCAGAGACCTACCAATTTCCACTAGAATTTGGGGAATAAGAAAATCAAGGTCCAGTTAAAGGCCGACATGTCCCGATACACAGGGCTTGAAGGTGCGCAAGTCAAAGGAAGATGAAAAAATAGATAAAGGGAATATGTTACAGACTTTACCAGTAGAGTACATGAAAGATTGAGCATAGCGGTTAAGTCTGAGGTCAAAGAGTTGGACAGAGAAAAGATGATATACTGTGTATAAAGATGTGTCGCACGAGCTCTTCTCATTGGAGGAGGTATGCCACGGGAGTGTTCAGAAGAGCAGTGTCCATTGTAATAGTGATAGTATAGAGAGAGTGAAGCAACAACTCGACAGGGAGAAAGAGATTGGAAAGAATTAGTGAGAACGGAAGAGTTAATAAGACGAAAAGCCCTAGATTCCACCTTTCATAGGAGAGTTGATGATTGGAACACCCCAGATATGAGATACATACTCCATACATGAACGAACAACACTCCTATTAAGAGAGAGCAACTTGGGTGTCGTGAAAAAATTCTGAAGGAGCCTCAAAACACCCATTTTCTTATAAACTTGTTTAGAAAGAGAAGTAAAGTGATCTTTCCAAGAAAATCACGAGAGAAAGATAAACCAAGAATATTAAGGACAGATGAAGTTTTGAGTTTTGTATTTTCAAAGAAGACATCATAATTGAAAGGAAGGTTGTCGAGTAGAGAAAGGGAGGAAATGAGTTTTGAAACACTGAAAACGACCAACTTTTCTTTGCCACAATTTGAAATACCAGAAAGATCATAGATTATTTACTCCAAGGCCACCCTCCTTGCTTCAATTATAGTGTTTCAAAGTGAAAGGAGTAATGAAGAGTGGTGTCATTAGCATAAAAGTGAGGTAATGAAGTAATAGAGAGAAGTTCATTAATGAAAAAAAAAATTGAAAAAGAGTTGGAGATAGGATAGATCCTTGAGGAACACACCACTATTAACAGATTTAAAGGAAGAACAGTGGCCGTCTACAACAGTGGCTAAGAACGACTGGAAAGGAAATCAGAGATTTCACAGAGAGAAGAGCAGATTCCGAAAGAGGGAAGCTTTGAAATCAAAGAGTTATACTAGCCTCTTTCGAAGACTTTCGGTAGGTCTAGCGCGACAGCAAAAGATTTACCGAAGGCTGAAAGCGGAGAACCAAGAGTCAGAAATATGGAAAATAAGAGCACCAGTAGAGCTTTCTTTATGAAAACATACTGGCGATCAAAGATAAGATTAGAGAATTGAGATGTTTTCAAATCTTCCTACTAAGGATAGATTTAAAAACTTTTGAATGAACGGAGGTTTTAGAAATATTACGATAGTTAGAGAATTGAGAAGGGTCCTCCTTTTTCGGCACAAACTGAATGAGAGCACGTTTCTAGAAAAAGGGAAGGTCGAAGAAGAAGGACAGAAACAAAATAGTTTACCATGGCAGGGTGCAAGCTCAGAAGCACAAGTTTTGAGAACCACAGGAGGAATACCATCAGGATCATATGCCTTCTTAGTGTTAAGCTCAGAGAGAACAGAAGAAATTACAAAATTAGTCATAAAAGAAATTACAATATTAGTCATAAAAGAATTGAAGGGGACTGAACTTGGAGGAATAGTTCCGGAATAATCTAAGATGGAATAAGAAGCAAAAATTTGAGCGAAGAGTTCAACTTTAGAGAAAGGTAAAACGGCAGCTGTACCATCAGAGGATACTAGAGGAAGGAAAGAGGAAGAAGCAAAGTTAGAGTTGACATTTTTTGCAAAATGCCAGAGAGGGCGTGAGGAAGAGGAACCAGAATGATTATTGCATTTTCAACAAAGAAAGAGTTTTGGGTGTTGCGAAGGATAGATTTTTCACGATTCCTGGATAAAATATAAGTTGAATGAGTTTCTGGAGTTTGAAGACGACGGTAATCCCTGAAGGCAGCATATTCAACGTTTGTGTGCAGTTTTATATTATTTTTAAAAAAAAATTATTTTAATTACGGTGTTAAAATATAGAGAAATTTTCAAAATTATTTGAAAATTTTACTTTTTTATGCGAATTTTAAAATGGATACTCGTATACATGGGTATAATCAGTAAATTAAGCCTACTAGAAAACACTTTTCAGGAACTTTTTTTTTTTTTTAAATTTGATAATAATAGGCTTTATAATTTTATTTTCGCCTCTTACAATTCTCTTATAACAGAATAGTAAATAATTCTATATTAGGTGAACGTTTGGGAACACAACCGCAATGTTGAAAATGAATCTGCTAACTCGAAAACATGATATTTTAGAGAACTTTTGTAAAACCGTTCTATTTGCCAATCGTTAAGATACCTAAAAAAAAAAGCATAAAAAAACTTTTGAATCTAAATTTTTAGAAATTGTGTACGAATAGAAAACGTTTTACAGAGACGTGTCCCCTTTTGGGAAAAATTACCTATAGTATTTCCAATATATCTTACTAAAGGAACGAAATACACTAATTTTACAAGCAAATAGGTGCTAATTAACTTAACGTTTTCCACTTTATTTGTTAAGATGAAGTTGAAGATACAGTTATTGCAAGCGGTTCACATCCAATATTTTAGGATATTGGGAGCTCAAACCAGGTACAAATTTATATTTATTTTTCTTTTTACTGATAAATAAGTTAATTTAGTAGTATTTGTAATTAAATTTATTGCACACAAAAAAAATTTTTTTTATACAAAATTTAAATAGTTTTCAATAAAGAGGACAACAATGTTATTTTGTTACACGGGAAAGTCTATATATTTTAGAGAAGCAATTTTTATAGTATATTTACTTCAATATAATGTGATAATATTTGTTATATTAGTGTAAAAATCGCATATCATAAAGTGAAAATATATTAGAATTGCCTATATGAAAATGTTAATGAAAAATTTATGATGTTAATTTTAAGCAAATATTTGGAGTATGAATCCCATTTTGATCATGCTCATACAAGGGTTAAAACCCCTTCGCATACAGTATTTCTACAAGTATCTCATCCGTAACTCATACATCTCCAAACATATCATGGGTGAACTGAAATGATGAGGTAGCTGCTAGGAAAGTTTAAATATATTTCTTAATAAAAAAGAAATCTGATGTTTTAAAATTATGCTTAACGGCAAAGGGAGAGTTCAATGTTGAAATTTTTTTTTAGTTTTCGAACAATTTTCCTGAAATTTTCAGTTTATATAGCTTTTTCCCGCAGAAAAAAAAACTCAATTTCTAGCGTAAATATGTACCTACAACGGTTAAAAAGTTTTTATTTTTTTATTTTTTATTTTTATTTTCTCCGTTTTAAAATGAATTTTTTGTTCATAATGATCTGAAATTTGGACTACATACTCAAAAATCTATTGAATACAAAATTTTTTAACAGTTTCTTGCTCTGCTTTTTAGAAAAATGGTATAAATCATTTTCTGACTAACTGTCGAAATTTTTTTTTTTTTTAAATTTTCGACACTTCCGTTCCAGACAAAAATATTTAAAAAGGAAAAACTACTTGTTACAAATTTCTTATTTTTAGTGAATGTATAGAGGAGGGATAGGGCTACCAACCTTTTCTTAATACGTCATTCAATGCTATTTGTTGGTTTCGAGATATAGTCTCTCAAAAAAGGCCACTTTTCGAAGAAACTTCACTATTTTCATAGTTTGAAAGGCTATATATCGAAGAGAACTGATAGCATTTAATAATGTACTAAATAAAAGTTGTATCCCTGTCCATCCTCTAAACACCTAAATAAAAACCTCTGATGTACAGTTTTTTTAAAATAATATTTTTGTCCGGAAGGGTAAATTTTTGCCATTTTTTTCAAAAAAAATAAATAAAAAAAAATCAAGTGCTTATTTCTTTCTGCCTCTTGTACAGTATATTCCCTTCACACGTACAGCTCATCATATCTAAAATGAAAATTCTAGGGCAATTATTTTCCCTGTGACTCTTATTTACGTTCAAAATAGTACATAAAACAAGTGAATAGTAAACGAAAATAATTGTAAAATTGAATATATATATATATATATATATATATATATATATATATATATATATATATATATATATATATATATATATATATATATATATATATATATATATATATATATATATATATGGAAGAAATATATTAATATTTTCACCGTCCTAGAAAATCGTTTGCCTCCTTTCAAAGTTTGTTCAGACTACGGCTTTGCTCCCGCTTTTCTCTTCAAAGATCAACCCTTTCGTTCCCTTTCAGCTCATTCAAATACTCAGTCAGCTTTTCGATTTCCTTCTTCAACAGAAGTTTTCATAACACAAGCAGGACACTCACTAACATGATTTGCTCTCATAGTTTCACAGATGCAACACAGAATATGCATACTTCATATAATTAAAAGGTTTACTAAGATTAACTAAAAATTAAAACTCAGGGCTCTGACCAACCTATTTTAATTTAACTTTTCTTTTAAATTAAATGAGTATTATCCTATAGTTGAATAGCAATCATCGAAGCCTAAAATAAATTAAAATCAAAAAGCAAATTTGTTAAGCTAAACAAAAATTTTAACTATCTTAAGCTTAGTTCAACTTAGAATTTTGGAAAACTCAGAATAATTAATTTGTTAATTAAATTTAATTAAATGTAAAACCTTTTATCTTAAAATCCAAGATAGCCAGTCATTCATATCGAATTGCATCCTTATTTCTAAAGAGGACTATCATCACATTTGTGCAAAGGAATAACAACAAATAAATATAGTTAATATTAATTTTGTTTACTTGTTGCTTGTTTTATTATTAAAAACAGTAATAATAAGTAATTTGTATAATGATATTAAACATTAATCTAACTAATACTTTTCAGGTCCCATAGGTTTATAGAGGAATTTTTATTAATCGTTGTTATAGTCTATGGTCGTTGCAGAGAAATTTGATTTTAGGGAAATTTTGTACTAATAAGAAAAGTCATAGAAAAACTGCTTAACTAGCAACACTCTTTTATTTATTATTTGACAACAAAATCTGTCGACTGTTTCGGCCATATTTCTGTGGGTGGTTACGTCCAATATGATACTTTAAAAAAATATTAAAAATGGAAGAAACTAAAATTATTTATCACATAGACGAAGAAGAAACGCCATATTTAGTAAAGATTCCAAAAGCCCCTGATAAAGTTACTCTTGGAGACTTTAAAAATGTTCTCAATAGGCCAAGTTACAAGTTTTTCTTTAAAAGTATGGATGCAGACTTTGGGTTAGTATCCGAGGTTTTGACCATTCTATAACACTAAATAGAGAAACTAATTATTCTTTTTTATTATTATATCTTGGTCTCCCTGTTTAGAAACATTAATGTTTAACTATGACAAATTTTTATATATGAAATTCGGCTTCAAATACTTTTTCTTTAAGTCTATGAATAAATTATTACCAAGTTTTACCTTAATGAAGGTGTAATTTAATATATAAGTATTGAAAATGTTAAACAAATATAAACGGTATGAAAAATATAATAGATGTTAAATTGATGGAAAGGTTCAATATTAAATATTTTTTTTTTTATTTTTTATTTTTTTAAGTATTTATCTAGTTTTTTGACATTTTCAGAATAGATATAATAGGAGTTACAAAAGTAAAGAGATTCACTATTTTTCTATATACCTGTTTGATATATAGTCCTAATTTAATAAATGATTTATATATATATATATATATATATATATATATATATATATATATATATATATATATATATATATTATATAATATATATATAATATATATCCTCTGGTAGACAAATATCACAACCCTACCAATTCAAAATTTCTATCAGAGTTGAATTACCAGAAACTGTTCAAGTCAAAGAAAGTTTTTGAAACAGAAAGAGTGTGTGTTCTATATTTTACAGTTTTACCTTTTGAGTACATATAAGATTGAGCATAGTGGTTAAATCTGGGGTCAGAGAGTTGGAAAGTGAAAGGATGAAACTGTGTAGAATGGCGTGTTGCACATGCCCTTCTCGGTGAAGGAGATATGCAATGATAGAGTTCAGAAGAGCAGTGTCTGTTGTAGTAAAGATAGTATAGACAGTGATTGAACACTTTGATGGGCAGAAACTGCAGAGAATGCGAGTCTGGAGCATTGATAAGACAAAAAAAACCTAAACTCTACCTTTTCTAGGAGAGCTGTATGAGTGAACCATCCCAAATGTGTGAGGCATACTCCATATTAGGGATGTAGCGATACCAAAATTTTTACCAGTATACTGATACCTGAAAATGTACCGATACTTTATCCATTCATATACCAAAATTTTTACCAATACTGATACCTGAAAATATACCGATACTTCACTCCATCCCTACTGTATATAGAGTCAAACACCCTTATAAAGAGCAAGCAATAGGGCTGGTGTGAAGAAATTATGAAGGTGCATCAGAATATCCAACCTCTTGGAAGCTTGTTTAGAAAATTAATGTGATACTTTTAAGAAAGAACACAAGAAAAAGAAACACTGAGAATATTAAGGAAAGATTAAGGTTTGAGTTGTATGTTTTCAATGATGTCATAGTTGTGTGGAAGGTTGTATTGAGTAGAGAGATGGATGAACTGAGTTTTTGAAGCATTGAAAATGATCATGCTTTCTCTACCCCAATTTGAAATGCGAGAAAGATCATTCTTCCATCTATTAACTGCCATCTTTCAAGTTAAAATTAGTAATGAAGGGTGGAATTTTAACGTAGTAGATAGGTAATAAAATAAATGAGGTTATTAATGAAAAGTAGAAAAGGAGCTGGGAATAGAACATATCACTGTGGAAAACCATCATTATTAGTTTTAAAGAAAGAATGGTTGCTGCCTACAACAGTTGCTATAGAATGACCAAAAAGGAAGTTAAATTTTAGAAATTAAAGTTTGTATCATTATTGAATGCTTTCGATATGTCCAGTGCAACTGCAAAACATTTACTGAAATGCCAAAGGGTGGAGGACAAAGTCATAGAGTAGGGAAAGATCATCAGTAGAGTAAATTTTCTTTTTTACAAAAACCATATTGGCAATCACAGCAAAGATTAGAATATTTGAAAGTTTCCAATTCTTCCTGTTAAGGATAGGTTCAAAAACTTTTCAAAGAGTGGTGGTTGATGAAATGCAACTAGTTGCAGAGTTGAAAGGAGTCTCCCTTTTTCAGCACAGGCTGAATGAGAGCACGTTTCCAGCAAGAAGGGAAGGTTGAAGTAGAAAGACAGATGAAATTGTTTACCAAGGCAGGGTGCAAGCTCAAAAGCAAAAGTTTTGAGAACCACAGGAGGGAAACCATCAAGTTGGTACTTCTTTGTGTCAAGCTCAGATAGAGCAGAAATAATTTCTTTAGAAGAAATTACAATTTTAGGCATAAATGAGTTAGGGTGAAGGTCATATATTTCCGAACTCGTCTAAAGTTGAATTTCAGGCAAAAGTTTAGGTGAAGAGTTCAGCTTTAGAAGAAGGTAAACAGTAGTTATACCATCAGAAGATACTAGAGGAGGGAAAGAGGAAGAAGTAATGTTAGAGTTGACATTTTTGGCAAAATGCCAGACCCCTGTCATGGAAACCATAATCATTTCACAAGAAATCAAAGTAGTAGGACTGCAAGTCTGACAAGCTTGCTGCACCAAAATGCCACATGTTTTATTACAATAGGCAGGGTTTTTTCTGAAGTTTTCTTTTCATTACAAAGCAATATAGTGGAATCAAATTAGGATAACCATTAATAAGTCATTTCCATGATTTTGAAGTTTTGATTGTCGTACAATCATCTTTTTTCTATCAACTTTATATACTATATTGTCTGTTCTGAAGAGAGCTTAAGGTTATCAAACCATAATGTAAACTGTTTCCAAAATTTAAACATCTTAAATATTTAATGGAATTTAGTATAGTGGTTTATATATATACGGTATATATATATATATATATATATATATATATATATATATATATATATATATATATTTATATATATATATATATATATATATATATATATATAATATATATATTTATTTACACACATGTATATTAACACATGGCTTATGGGATAGAATCCATTTTGATGGATCTAAAAGTTTCATATTTTAATAGTTTTGTTTAGCAATGTGACTTAAAAATAGCTAGATATTACTGATATTAGAAAACCCAAAGTTTATCATTATTGTATATTTTCCTTCTTGTTTCAAACTTTACGAATTTTATAAAAAAAAAAAAAATTTGGTATTGAAAAATTTTGAAAAAAAAAAAAAAAAAAAATAATATATATATATATATATATATATATATATATATATATATATATATATATATATATATATATATATATATATATATATATATATATATATATATATATAATATATATAATTATAGTGTTGTTAAAAGAAATAGTTGATGATGAAGCTCCACTACCATGCTTTAATGGAAGAGTTGTTTCTTGGGTATGTATAATTGTTTTTTGATAATTTATCATTATGAATATATAAATTTATTTTTTTAAAGTAAAATAATCTCATATATATATATATATATATATATATATATATATATATATATATATATATATATATATATATATATATATATATATATATATATATATATATATATATTATCCCACAAAAGAAAATATTATTCCTTTTAAAAATTTTAATTTAAGCTTGCTTTGACTTTTCAGATTGTCTCTGCAGACAGTAGTGTAATTTCAGATAATACCTCACAGTGTGGAGAGGCAGACTCGGGTAGACCACCAAGTTTTCAGTGAGTCTTAATAATAGATCAGTTTTAAAACATACTGATATATGTTGTAGTATCATTGTTAAATTATTTTTAATTTGAATGTAACGGTTTTATTTTAATAGGAGTCATGGAGATAGTGGTTGTTTACCAGAAGAAAATACTTGTACTGAAACTGAAAGCATTGTTTCGGGAAGAAGAGGTTTGTACTCATTGATTTTACCTCATCATTCTTATTTCTTACTAAATATTCAAATTACAGATTATTTTTATTTTTATCTTTGAGACCTTATTTAACTTAACTACTTTAGAAAATCATTTCACATTTAAATTATTTTGATTTTGTAAATAATTTATTTATAGATTGTTTCTCTATGATATAAGGTAATCTTGATTTGATTTATTTATTTTTTTTCTATTTGTAATATCCTGTTCAAATTATAATAAACTAATACTAAAATTTTGAATTTATTTGATTTTTCTATTTTCATTTTCAAGTTAAACAGTTGCAAGGTGAGTTATATTTTGAAAGTTATAAGAGTTAGCATGGACTTGTAAGTTTGTAAACATATGTTGTCTCATATTCCATGTTGCAAGTTTACTTGATCCATTCACACCTTTAGTATTATGTAATATCATCATTATTTTTTCTTCAGTGAATCATTTATGAACTTTGATAGTACTTTTAATTGTTTAATTAAGGTATATAATGTAATTTGAGTTCATAGTATATACAAATTATCTATCAAATATTTTTATGCACATTCCTTTGCTAATTTCAAAATTCACTCTGATTCCTTTTATTATATATATATATATATATATATATATATATATATATATTATATATATATATATATATATATTATATATATATATATATATATATATATATATATATATATATATATATATATATATATATATATTATATATATTTTAATTTTTTTTTTAATAAAGTTGGGGAAGATTAGTGTAAAACATTTAAGTGAATGGTCAGTAATTATAGTAATTCTTGTTTTATAAATATTATCATCCAAAACACACACCACCACATTCTGCATTATTTTTAATAATAGTAACATTAAATCTGCATATTTTTATCATTATTAACAATAATGTTAATAGTAATAATATCATTTTAGAGAGGCTGCACAGAACTTCAAGGCATCACAAGCATGATAAATACAGCGAACGTCATTTTGTTGATCGTAAGTTTTTTGTCTTTTACTTTTTTTCAGCTTCAATATATTTAATATTTAATTTCATTTGTTGATCATTTTAGACTTTTTATAGTAGTACCTTTAAGAATATTAAAAAATAATTTGTTGTAAGATATAAAGATCTTTCAGAGTGTAAATGAAATAACCATATATATATATATATATATATATATATATATATATATATATATATATATATATATATATATATATATATATATATATATATATATATATATATATATATATATATATATATATATTAGCTGGAGGGCGAATGAATGGTCATAGCCATAGAGTCCGTGGTCTTCATGGTTATGAATCATCGTCTATGATTAGTTCTGATCTTGAGTCTACGAGTTTTTTTGACTCTGATGAGGATGCTTCCAGTCGAATCACTGCCACAACGACAGGTATGAATGGTGTAAATTTTAATTTTTTTCCCCCTATTTTTAATATACAAATTTGTACTGAAGTGGTATCTATATTTGTATAAACAAATTGGTTCTGAAGATATTATAGGCCTCTCCTAGTTTTTCCTATAACGGCTTCTTTAAATATTGATTTTATCTAATTTACCTTTTCAAAAGTATTTTGTGTTTAATTAAATTATATGAAATTTAGTTATAATGAAAACTTCAAAAATTTGTAAAAGTTAATTACATTTTAGTAAAATCCTATTAGGTAGCAGTAGTGTTTCTCGTATCCATGCTCGCCATAGAAGAAAAAAGCAACGTCGACATAGATTGCAACCAGCCATGTCTCGCACTTCATCGATATCTTCCATTACTGATTCAACTATGTCCCTCAACATCATTACTGTTACTTTGAACATGGACACTGTTAATTTTCTCGGGATTTCCATTGTAGGGCAGTCAAGTAGGGGTGGAGATGGGGGAATTTATGTAGGGTCAATTATGAAAGGGTGAGGACTACTTTTATATTAATTTATTTGTTATTAAATGTTATATTATTCCTGGTTTGAAAGTATTTTTAAAAAAAATATTTTTTTTAGTGGTGCTGTAGCTTTAGATGGACGCATTGAACCTGGTGACATGATACTGCAAGTAAATGATATAAACTTTGAAAATATGAGTAATGATGAAGCTGTTAGAGTGTTAAGGGAGGTTGTCCAGAAACCTGGGTAATTATATATATATATATATCTAAGAAACATTTGACAATGATCTTAGTAACAGTTATTATGTAAATATCACATTTATCATAAAAATGGTTTAGTTAATATCTTTCAAAATATATTTTTATCCTCAAAAATGCATTATAGTATTATTGCGGTATCTGTGGGTATAAAACCAACAGTATTATATATATATATATATATATATATATATATATATATATATATATATATATATATATATATATATATATATATATATATATATATATATATATATATATATATATATATATCAGGCCAATCAAACTTGTTGTTGCCAAATGTTGGGATCCGAATCCCAAAGCTTATTTTACAGTTCCACGAGCAGAACCTGTTAGACCTATAGATCCTTTAGCTTGGGTTGCTCATACTCAAGCATGTAGAGAAATACCAGGTCAGATTCCAGCCGAATTTCCAGGACGGCCTCCATCTGTAAGCACATTAACTTCAACAAGCTCAAGTATTGCCTCGAGCCTTCCAGAGTCAGAAAGTAAGTTCTGTAAATAAGTTTCTTTTGTTTTATAATTTTTTTTTATTATTTTGCTCTGACCTAATCGTTATAATAATGTTCCCACAAGTCAAACTATTCAATTAATATTGATTCATTTTGTGTTTTGTCCACTTTGTGTACGATAGGATAACCTCAATTTCTCCAGTGTTAACAGTAGCATGTATTCCACCAAATTTATTAATGGTTTACTTATTGTTATTTACATTATTTCCACTTAATAAAACTGGTTATCCAAACATGGGGCGGGGGAGGGGGTCTTTTTAAATAATTACAATTTTTAAATTCATTGTATTATTCAATGAAATTATTTACTTATATATGTACTGGCATACTACATAATGTTTATTTGTGAAATGTTTTATGATTAAGAAGAGAGAGAGAGAGAAAAAAAAAAAGAAAAGGAAAGAATGGGCACTTCATTAACAGTTAACTCTTTAACTATTGTATAGGCATTTCCTTTCCAAACTACTGAAGTAAAATTAATGTTGGTGGTGGTAGCAGTAGGTAATAATATATAAAGCTTTTTTTTTTATTATATTTAAAAAAGTTTATTTTTAAAGGAAGCCACAAGATTGAATGTAGTAAATAATTTTTAAAATTTTATAAAAACGTTTACCATTAGGGCCATATGAAGAAATTAAATTGACTGTTACAACTCCGGCTGCAACGATTGTTCGGGCCATGGCAGCTCCAGATTCGGGTCTTGAAATAAGAGATCGCATGTGGCTTAAGATAACCATTCCCAACGCTTTTATAGGTAAGATATTATATATATATATATATATATATATATATATATATATATATATATATATATATATATATATATATATATATATATATATATATATATATATATATATATATATAATTATGGATTTTTAGGGGAACCTAATTTTAAATATGAATAAACTTGCGAAGAAAACAAATAAATTCATTTTAATGCAAATGTTTCGTATTTATTACATTGCATCTTCAGTGCAGAAAATAGAATGAACAAAATTTTGCTAAATTGACTAAATTTTTTTTTAAATGAAAATATGTGAAACTTAAAAATTAAAAAAGTAGTAGTATTAAATATAAAAGAATGTTAACAAAAATAAAAAAAGTAAATGAGGGAAATCATAATAAGCAAGACAGACCTAGAGAATAGAAAAGAAGAATAAAGGATTAAAAAAAAAATTTTTTTTTTAGTCGAGTATATTTTGCAAAATTTTGTTCATTCTATTTTCTGAACTGAAAATGTATTGTAATAAATACGAAATGCTTGCTTTAAAATGTGAATTTTTCAGTTTTCTTCGCAAGTTCATATATATATATATATATATATATATATATATATATATATAATATATATATATATATATATATATATATATATATATATATATATATATATATATATATATATATATATATATATATATATATATATATATATATATATATATATAATATATATATATATATATATATATATATATATATATATATTATATATATATATATATATATATATATATATATATATATATTATTATTATTATTATTATTATTATTATTATTATTATTATTATTATTATTATTATTATTATTATTATTTATTATTAGGAGCTGAAGTGGTTGATTGGCTTTATCAGCGAGTGGAGGGATTCACGGAAAAACGAGAAGCAAGGAAGTACGCTGCTCAATTGCTCAAAAATGGATATATTAGGCACACTGTAAACAAGAAAGACTTCTCGGAACAGTGCTATTATGTTTTTGGTGATCTTTGCTCAAGTACGTCTCTCTCTCTCAATTTTTTTAATTGCAAGTTATAACAGAAAGAATTGCGTAACTTAATGTTTTATCTTTGTTCTACCTGTCTTTTCCTTTTTTTTTTTTTTTTTTTTTTTTTAATTAAATGACGTTGATCTTGTTATATTATTCAGTAAGACTATGAGTTTAAACAATTATTTGTCATCATTTACAGATGATTATTTTTGTTTTTTTAATTTAGGTAATTTTCAGTGGTAGGAAATGAAGAAACACTTTTGAGTAAATAATGACTATATTTAGTTGAGAAAAAGTGGTATAATTTACATATTTTAGAGTATTATCTTTCTGCAATGTTTATAAAATATTGATAAGAGTTTGAGTATTTTGGAAAGCGAAAAGAATTAAATAACTCAAAACGCGATTAGTTGCTAAAACAGAAGAAAGATATTTCTTCATAAGAGTTGAGTTGTTGTTGTTGTTATAATGCCTGAATTATTTTGTTCATTTATACAATGCTTAATAGCAGGAACTTTGATAATTTGTGAAAAATATTTTATTCAAATACGGTACCACCTCAAAAGTATTGCTCTATTCTTGGAGGAAGCTCTCCAGCTTCCCAGGATTTGCTTCACTATGCAGACTGATCACACTGCTGTTTGATCCATAGTAACAATCAAAAGATAACTGACATTTTTCCAAAATTTATTTTAAGAAATCTTTTAATTTTAAATTATACACTTTAACAATTATATTTTCATTATTGTTTATTATTGAATTTATAGTATTACACAGTCATGAGCCGATTTTTAGTATGTGAAAATGCCAAAGGTACATTCAAAGTATGGATAATACAAACATTTGTTTTAAAATTTGATTTGGTTTTAGTTTAATTCAGCCAAAAAATATATATATATTTTTTAATAACATTTTAACTTTTGAAAACTTAGTTTGCTCTCTTTGTTACACTGACAAGTTTTTTTTTTTTTAATTAAAGCTTACCTTAGTCTTTTTATATTTTGATTTGTCTTTTTTATATTACTGTAATTGTAAAAACATTCGTGAGATACATGATCTTTGACGTATTATACCAAGCTAAGTAGTAGTACTTGTAAAAATGTAATAACGAAGAAGTACTGTTACAGAAAAAAAAATTTAAGTTTTAAATGTTACATTGTATATAAATTATTATTATTTGTGGCTTCTTTGGAAATAAAGGAATTATTCTTTCAGGTTTTGCTGGTCTAAAACTAGGTGAAGATTCTTTAAGTGAAGCTGATCGGGATACCCTGGGACCTCTTCCCCCACCTTCAACTACTTCTCCATGGGGTGGCCATCACATGCCATATGCTGGCACTTTCATACCTAATACTGGGTTAGGTCCAATGCCTTTTAATTATACTAATGAATCGTACACCTTCAATCAAGATGGCAGTACAAATAGTGGTTCAGGTAAGAGAATGTAATAATAATACCTCTAAAAAAATGTCATTTATGTTGGTATACTTTTTTTTTATTTAATGTCTGTCCTAAAATATATGCCCCTCTTAATATTTTATTTCCTTAGACTACTTTTAACTATTTGGTTTGCCAAGGTAAAAGATTCTAACAGGAATTGTTTCTGAGTTTATGGAAATTAAAAGCTATGATTTTAAATAAAAATAAATTTTGTATCTCTCATCGTCTATTTCTGTAGTAATTATAATTTTATTTGCTATGAAAGTTAAAATTACTAGTTATTAAAACATTAAAATTAGAGAGAAGGCGAAGGAGCTCTTAATCCTTTATAGTTTTTGTTTCCTTTCTTGAGGGAGGATGGAATAGATTTATTATCAAAATCTGCTCTTTCTATATCTAATCTAAAATATCTAATCCATATAATTATTATCATTATTATTATAGGAGGAAGCAGTAGTGGAACACAGAAAAAAGTTGAACGAAAATCGGTATCTCCTACACACAGTGGGAGTGATAGCGAAGCTGGAAGCCAGAGAAGCGCAAAGAGAATAATTCCTACAGGAAATAGTACAGTTGGTGGTGGCTCTGGAGGAAGTGCATCTACTGGATTAGTCGGCACCGGCATTAATGGAGATCGTACGGGCTCTAGCGGCTCGGAACGGTCATCTGCTGCCAGTGGGTCTCAGATGAGGAGGAACCCCCCAGTGGTGGGATCTTATCCTCCACCTTATACTCACCATCCTTCTCCTCAAGCCCCATCTTTTCCTTCTAGCCCTGCTATGCATAATAAGAGTCAGAGCATTCCTGCTAACCACTCAAGTAGTTGTAGTCCTTCCTTCCCTCCTAGTACTCATTCTCCTGGAATACCCAAATATAATCCCCCACTACCTTGCAAGTCTCCTGCTGCTTCACCTGACCCTAGTTCCTCTTTAGTTGTTAATAATTTTCCAAGCCATCCAAATCACCCAAACCACCCTCTTCCTCATCCACCATCTCATGGGGGGAACCGGCCTCTTAATTCTGAATTGTCTTCAAGCACCAATAGCTTCAATATCGCCATGGCTAATCCATGCAATTTTTTTGTTGATTCTGTTTAATTTTATTTAAACTTTTTTTTTTTATGTTTTGGTTAGTAATTTTTTTATTTTTTTATTATTTATAATTTTTATTAATTTTATTTGGTTGTATGTATGAAAATTGAAAAACGTGTGTTAGTCATAGGTAATAGGCTAAGTAATTGAAAGAAATTTGAATGTTTATGGGTATTTTAAATATTAGGAAATGGAATTTTTTATCGCCATTACTCACAGGAAAACACCCTCATCTAAGAATGGGGATATGTTGCATTCCATTATCTTTAACCAATCAGAGTTGGAAGAGGCTTCTGTTGGCTTACTGATCTGAAAAAAGATGTTTAAAGACTAGGTTTGATTAATGTACCCTGCTTTAGAACCTAAACTTCACGACTTGTTTGGATCATCAGTGACAATGATTAAGATATCAGTGCGATTGTACTTACTGTATTTAGAAGTGTTAAGATGTTTTTTTTTTTTTTTTTTTTTTTTTTTTTTTTTTTTTTTTTTTTTTTTTTAATGTGCAAAAGACTATATTGTGGATTGGCTCTCTTTTAATAATTATTTAAGCTAGTGCATAAACATTTGTTGCAACTGTTATATATATAAAGTAAGAAAGCTTGAAAAAAAATTTTAGTTTGTTATATGAAGAAAGTTAACAGAAAAAGGACTGAGCAGTTGAAAAGAATTAGTGGTTAATTAATCTTGGTTTTTCACATTTGTAACTGTATCTACAGATTAGATAAAAAAAGCGCAAAGAAATAAATGGAAAATATGAAATTCACTAATTAATTGAGAGGTGGTGAAGTGATTATTTTAGGAATAGAGTTTGTTGCAGAGACTGTTATATATTTTTTTTTAATTTATTTATTTTTATTTTTTTATTTTTGCTAATTCAACATTATTATTATTTTAATTTTTGCCATATATATATATATATATATATATATATATATATATATATATATATATATATATATATATATATATATATATATATATATATATATATATATATATATATATATATATATATATATATTTGCTATTATCATTTATATGGGTCTGCTATAATAGATTTTTAAAAATTTTATGAATTTGAAATGTTCACATTTGCTTTTTATGTTATGGTCATATGGATCAATTTGAAGGATATGGCGACTGTAGTGGTGTGGAACAGAAGCAGAATATGGGGCTAATATTTTATTGAGCTTCTGTGTTTCAAACTTTTTTACCATGAGTTGGCTACTTGTATCTAATTTTTTAATATCTTTTTTTTATTATTATTATTTATCTTCAGCTTTTTCCTCATTACACTTTGTATTTAAAATAAGCTAATTATTTTGACACACACTCAAAATCACCCCTTTGAGAACATAACCCTTTCAGTGTTAAACAAAAATTCAAATATTAACTTCACAGGCTTCTTGAATGCTCACAGCGTTTCTGTACACTCAAACGCTCCCTGGATGAGCGCGCACACGCTTTCATTCATTTCTGAAGACCTTTTGAGCACTTTCTCACATTCACGAGATCGTGAACTCGGAAAGACTTACTGGCAGTGGATGAATATTGTTAACATTCCGCATTTCTTTCCAATAAGTTTACGAGTATTTATAAACCAGACACTTCATATTTTAATATTTAAATGACATTTTTTAATTTAAATTTTAAACTTTGACTTTCATATGTTAGTTCATACAACAACATGGGCGTAACGTCTAATAACTGGAACAGGCCATCGCATCTGATCAATCGGGCTCATACAAGCTTTTCCAAGTACTTTCAATTTCGTTGCTGATTGATTGATTTGAATTTCTTGCATTTGAAGCTTTTGTTATTAGACGAATGTACTCTCCAGTCTCAGATACATAAAAATTTACTCATTTTTTAGTCAGTCAAAACTGAATTCTTAGAATGGTGAATCATTTTTCATGGAAATGAGTCTTATGTAAATTGAAAATACTGCCCTATGGTTAGCATTTATTTTCTGAGGGTGCAGATATCTGTAAAAGTGAATCCCTTGGCCCTGTTACCCTAGATGAGTGAAAATTAATATAGAGTTCATGCTTTATGATACAAACTACCCAAAAAAAAAAAAAACTTTCATATGGTAAATAATAAGTGAATGGTATCAACTTTGGAACCTGTTTAATACACCCTTAATTCCATTGGAAATGAGGGTCTGAACATTTTTCCACTTTTACAAAAGTTACAGCAAGAATTCAAGGACCATTGGGGAAAGAATTCGGGTTCTGATGATCATAAACAAAAATTGTAATGTTGCTCCTTCGCCTAAGTCACTTCGCTAACAGACCTTGTATGTTCAAATTTCTCCCTTCCCTTTGTCAACGTTGTAACCACCACTTGTAATTTTTTTCCATCTGTTGAATGTAATTTACATTGATATTCTCCCAAGTCGCAATTATAACCTCAATAAACACCTTATATCCTTTCATTTTCACCTTCATTTAATAGTTCTTCTGTTTACCCATTTTGTCACAGACTTTGTTCTACACATTGTGAACGAAAGTGAATCTCCCTTTCGCTTAGTCTATATCAGTTTTGTTTTCTGCCCAGTGATCAAGTGATTTTGTGTAAATATATATTCTTCACTTTATTTTAACTGGTAAAGACCTAAATCAAGATGTTTACCACCAACCTTATTGATACGAGTTGGGGATATCTAGCGAGTGAGAAAGTATGTTAAAAGGTGGAAGTATTCATAGAATCTAGAGTTAATAGGGGAATCCCGTTTCACATTTAAAGTAAAATATTTTTAATATTTCCTAGTTCTTAAATTTCCTTGCTTCAATAAAAATAACATTATTACTTCTCTACCTTACCATATTTTCCCAAAGTAGATTCTCCTTCGTTTAAAAAAAACATCGACTTCTACAGTTTAGATGTTGTTAAAATGTCTATTAACCTGATTGGAAAGTTTGTTCAACTAATATAAAGCCGTTTACACGTCTTGTGGAAAAAAATTGGCTATCATCAACCTCTTCTGTTTTTTAGAGGTGGTTTTACTTTCTCCGTACTTGCCACACCACTTATGGTCGTATATATACATAGGCGATCTGACGAACCTGTATATAGGCACTATTCCCTATTCCCATTTATCTTTAGTTTTGTATATAGACTATTTCCCATTCCCATATATCTTTGGTTTAGTTAGAGTTATTTCGATATAATTGTTTTCCAACTCCGCTTTAATTCTACATTTGTTCTAAGCTTTATTCATGTCTGTTCAGGTCTCAAAGCACTTATCATATTTTCAGTCTTTCGTAGGGTTTTTGCTCCTTGACTAAATATAAGGAACCACCTAGTCTTGTTTTGTGACAATATCTTTCCTTAGATGTATAAATGTGCCTTACTTTTTTTTTGTACAACAAAATAGAATCGGAAATAAATAAATCCTTGTAAAAACATCTTGTACTTATCTATTTACTCTTTCTTTTCAGAGGAGGACATTCAAGGATATCTTTACAACGAGCGCAGCTAGTCACAGAAGTGCCGTTAGGAAGAGAGAGATTGTTACATAAATTTTAACACTTGTATTTTGTTAAAATTTAGTTAGCCGTTAGGTTTTATCCCAAGACAGTTGTAGCGAATGGTTTCTTTATAAGTGGGTAATTTTTATTGAGGTTTTTTTAAACCGATATTAAATTAAAAATAAAAATTAAATTTGGGTGTATAGATTCAGGTGCAGAACACAAATTATTCATATTTTCAGTATTAATTTATTGACACTTGATTTAAATTTTTCAAATGCGGTGCAATCAAAAAAATGTAGTTTTATAGATTAATATTTTATGATTATTAATTATTAGTAATTTTATATATTTTTTTACAAGTTGTTTCTTTTAGAATAAATTTACTCAATTATAGTAATTGTATGTATTGTATATAATTTTTATATCGTATATATATATATATATATTTCACTGTTTTTGTTGTCTTTGTTTTTTTTTTATATGTGTTTTAGCATGCTTCAATTAATTGTTTTTTTTTTTTATTTACTTATATGTAATGTGTATCAACACTTTGTTTGGGGAGATATGAAAATGCGTCTCTTTTTACCACCTTGTTCATTAAGTAGCAAAACAAGGCAGCTTACATTTGTATATTTTGTAAAATTAAAATAAAAAAAAAAAAACGTTTCTGAGGAACCCATTATATAATACTATTAATGAGAAGGTCTCCAGAAGTGATATTTAAATGAACACCTTCCTATTTCTTGCCATTTTTTTTTTTTTATTATTAAATTAAAATTTGATTAATATTCATCATGTATACAATATGTCTTTAAGCCAAATTTTTATTTAAATAAATAAGGGTATATAAATAAAAATAAAATTATTTTTTTATTAGGAGCAGTGGAGATTTGCTCCATTTTTTTTAGGAGTGATTCGTAGTAGTATTTTTTTTTTTTTTTTTTTTTTTTTTTTTTTAAATAAATTCATTTCGATGGAACCTAATTTGTAAATACAATGTTTATTCCTTATTTGATATGTATAAATATTAATATTTTATAATCCTCAGTTTATGTACATTTTTATTGAATACAAATTTATGCCATTCATTATTATTTTCATTATATATATATATATATATATATATATATATATATATATATATATATATATATATATATATATATATATATATATATATATATATATATATATATATATATATATATATATATATATATATATATATATATATATATATATATATATATATATATTAAATAATAGTCCATTTCTTGGTTTCAATATATTTGTTCCTTTTATTGCTTTTAATGTATGAACCAAGGCTAAAGTGATGTACAAGATGCTCTCAACAGACTAGATGATCTCGTACAAAAGCAAGAAGGGCAAAACTTATTGCAGTCATTTGAACTCGTATGAATATATAAGCAGGAGGAAATCTTGTCTTGTAAGCTATTACTGAAACGTTTTAAGGCTTTATGAAAGAAAACTAATATAGTATCTTTAAATTTTATGTATATACATAGGTGGGAACCGAACTACTATTTTGAGTGACGTTACTTTTCATGTACCGTACCGAAAAACTATCGTTATTTTTTCTGACTGATAGCCAATTGACCAAACCAATCGGAAAAGGAAATACGTTCAACTACTTTTCTAATTTATTAAACTTTATTGGTTAAAAGTTCCTATATTACCGAGTACGGAAGGTGGAGAAAGATCTAAAACTGCTTTGAATATTTACAGATGGGAATCGAATTATGGAACATTGTATATATTCTTGGACAAGACCAACTGTAGCTGTAACTGCTTGCAAAAATGCCCGAAGAGGTGCCGTCAAGCGATGTTTTATAACCGAACTCTATATTCAGAAGAACAATGAATGTTGTCCACAAAAGATTTCTTTCGCTTTGAGGACAGTAGGCGTCTTAGGGTGCAAGCTGTAAAATTAGACTATAGTAACCTCGGCATTTTCACTAAGAAGCTAAGTAGAAAAGTGACTGGTGACAAGTTTAAATTTGCTGCGGATACCATCAATCAAGGAAGAATCTGGTTGAGATTGTATGAAAGGATCTTAAAGCTCCACACGATGAGCAATATGTCCTAATAGGAAGGAAAGGTCAAAAAAGTGAAAAGTATTTGTTGGCGAACAATTAATGGGATGTCATTGTCCAGAGTCAGAAGGACGCTTCACCGTAAATGTGGGCTATATTGTTTTCCATCAATTACTAGAAACTCCATCAGATGGCACGTACTCTGGAGGAGGGAAAGGTTATCCAGGGAGAGAATCGTCTGTAAATAATCGAGGTGGTGTACGTAGGGGGATGCCGTTAATGAGTGGATGAAGATAGGATTCAATACCATGAAGTCAATCAGCTCCTCAGGTGAAATGTCTGAAGGAGTTTTCAGTGAAAATTTGCAGAGGTTGAAGTTAGTAGACAGGAACTACGAGTTCAAAGGGTTGTAGCAGCTAAATCCGATCTCTTGGCTTACTGAACTTCGCTGAGACTACCATATTGGCTAGACTTGAGGTACTTGGTCCTGGTAAGGGACTGTCCTAGTTCCTGTCTTTGCATATAACGGTCGGGAAATTATATGAGGACCTCGAGAAGGTAAAAAGCCATTAAATCTCAGTAACGGGAATGGTTCGTGCAAGTCACTTTTGACGAGTGATTGAGTTTTGCATTGTGTGGATCCATAATGGGTCCCACCCGACAGATAACCTTGATGTATAAATAAAATAAAATAAAAATTCTGGGAAAGCAAAGGAAATAAGTCAACTACATTTCGAACTACATACATAATTGTCTCGACTAAGGATGAACTCATCCACCACAGCAATGTGAACAATCTTCAAATTCATAAAACCTTTTACAACAGGATTTAAGTGATTAATTTTAACGAATTCAAAATAGAAAGTTTTCCAGTAGAGTATAAACACTTATTTTGAGAAGAATGTTGCTCAGATTATATAGTTGAAATCCTGTTTAAGATTCCCCAATAATAAATTTTTTACTCCTTTTTCAGAGTCCATAACAATAGCATAGAAACGACCTATCACCCCGATTATTTGAAAGCGAAAAGTTCAATTAGTTTTAAGTCATGTCTTATAAGTATAAACTGGTTAAGAAAACACTGATATGAAAATACAACTTTTAATTCAACTTAACTTTAAAAAAAAAAAAAAAAAAAAAAATCAACAGTCCAACTGCGCTTCGATTCATGAACATTGGAATATTCGAAACAGTTTTATTTAAATGTTATAAATGATGATGAATGCGAAAAATGAAAAAGTGTTTACCTAAACTATTTAAAAAAAAAAATTGATGTGGAGGTATATTATTAAATAAATGATAAAAACTGATACAAAGTTTTACAGAAGTTTTACCCGCCACTTACGTTTACAAGCTTTAAATAAAAATTTTTGAGAGGGCGACCATTATAGTTACTGTAAGCGGTTTATGAAGCTCGCTGAGATCGATCAACTTCGCAATTTTTTTTTTTTTTTTTTTTTTTAATTGTTATTATTATTTTTTTCCTTCTATCGTATATGCGAAAATGAATGTCACTAACGGAGAAAAAGAAACTAGAAAATCTAAGTGCACATCTAGTAATCGATAGATAGATTATATATATATATATATATATATATATATATATATATATATATATATATATATATATATATATATATATATATATATATATATATATATATATATATATATATATATATATATATATATATATATATATATATATATATATATATATATATATATATATATATATATATATATATATATATATATATATATATATATATATATATATATATATATATATATATATATATATATATATATATATATATATATATATATATATATATATGGTTAAAATTTAAATGCAGTGGTCAAGTATTAGAAACAAGCCTCAATTTCATTTCTTAATCTGGGTTTCTAACCTAAAAATTGTGCCTAGTTTTAACTACCAGCATTTTTAGAGGGGGGGAGGGAGGGGCAGGGGGCCGGAGGGAAATTCAATTTTGCCTAATTTGTCTTTAGCCGAGCTATAAAATCAAACACACAGTTTCTATTCCTATTAAAACCTTTTAGAATTATTCTGAAGTTGAAAAGCTTTTCATCAATTATTTTAAATATATATATATATATATATATATATATATATATATATATATATATATATATATATATATATATATATATATATATATATATATATATATATATATATATATATATATATATATATATATATATATATATATATATATAAAACATTATATAATAATGTTTAACAAATTGTCTTTTATGTTTACTAGGACTTTTCATAACAAAAATCCAACAATTTACGTTTGTAAAAGTTAATACCAACATTTCAATAACAAGATTATTATTTAGTCATTAAATAAATGGGGAGAGACAATTAATCGATAATTGGGAAGAAACAATCAACCAATAAACGATTAAATCGCTAAAAATAGTTCCACCAATTTATATTAAATTTTTTTTCCTTGAGATTATAAACTTGGAGTTTTTTTTTTTGTTTTTTTTATTGCAAGCCAAACTTTGTTAAGTACACGAAAAATTTGCACACCATTCCGATCGGTCATTTTTTTTTTTTTTTAAATAATGAGAAATGAAAACTAAAGCTGAAAAAATTAAAAGACCTAATTGGTGTTTTCTACTTTCTTAAAAATTGGACATCAAAACATAACTGCGTTTTTTTGTTTTTTGTATTTTTTTTTTAGTTTTCTTTTTTTTAGTCTTAATCCATTCAGTGTCTTCATAAAAGAAAAATTAACTCTTCCTACTTCTACACTTAAAGGAACTAGTGTTAATAACTTAAAAATACTTGTAAAAGCAATAAAATAATCATTATATATATATATATATATATATATATATATATATATATATATATATATATATATATATATATATATATATATATATATATATATATATATATATATATATATATATATATATATATATATATATATATATATATATATAATATTGAGCATCAAAAACATACCCTAACTAATGATACATGGTGAATACAGACCTTAAACACGTTTACCAATTCTACAACGTGGAATTTCTTTTAAATATATTCATTAACAAATTGGTTAGAAAAATTCCTATCTTCTAAATTTTAATTGTTTCCACAAAACTTTAAATATTTTTGATTTTTTTTTCAATCATCATATATATATATATATATATATATATATATATATATATATATATATATATATATATATATATATATATATATATATATATATATATATATATATATATATATATATATATATATATATATATATATATATATATATATATATATATATATATATATAAGCGGGTTACCTAATACCTAAGTCTATTGCATCGAGCATCGCTAAAAAATAAATAACACTATCTTGGGATCACTAGCGGAACCTATCACAATAAAAATGCACGAGTGGGTTTGTCCAAGGTGTATAGCGTGGTATGTTCAGCATTCCTAAGCTTTTTTTTTTTTTATTTTTATTTTTATTTTTTGAAACATATCATCTGTGCCTGTCTTTTAAGTGTAACTGTGTAATACTAAAAATAAAACAAAAATTATATATATATATATATATATATATATATATATATATATATATATATATATATATATATATATATATATATATATATATATATATATATATATATATATATATATATAGTTTAACATTAACATTTCCCCATACTCTTCTCTACAGGCCAATTTATTTCTACAGTGTACAAGACTTTTTTTTCTCGTGGAAAGAGAATGAGTATGTAGCACAGCCAGCTGCCAAAAAGCTGTAATCATAACATATTACGTCTACAGACAGGAAGCCCAGCTGACTGTAGCACCAGAAGCGCTTTCAGTAATAATAATAATAATAATAATAATAATAATAATAATAATAATAATAATAATAATAATAATAATAATAACGATGATGATAACAACCGTCTGATCACTGATCAAACATTACGATGACATACGATCGTAATAACAAAATGTTTCCTTAAATTTAACAATTAATACAAAAGGCTTCATTAATTATTTTTATTTTCCTTCCTTTTTTTTTTATTCATCTGAAACATTCTTTTAACTACAGCACTCGATTCAAATTAGTTAATAATTACTTTAAATTATAACAAAACAATTTTTTTAAAAGTTTTTTTTTTATATAACTATCAAATGACATCAAAATTCAAAAAAAAAAAAAAAAAAAAAAAAAAAAAAAAAAAAAAAAAAAAAAAAATAAAAATATATATATATATATATATATATATATATATATATATATATATATATATATATATATATATATATATATATATATATATATATATATATATATATATATATATATATATATATATATATATATATATATATATATATATATATATACAATGACGCGTTAATGTACAACAAATAGTGAGCACAAGGGTGAGGCGCTTTTGTAACATTTTTCCCGGTTCAGAGATCATCACCTGAGTGATGAGATTTCTGAATCAATGGAACACGAAATACAAAAAAAATGTGTTGACGAAAACAAAAGTTAATCTAATTACACCCTAAAGTCTCTCCCTGTTAAGGCACAGGGTATACAACAATATTGTTTATTAACAACAACACTTTTATGGCCCGCGAAAAAATCCATACAAATAGAGCAATTGAAGTAAAGGATTTGTGCAGAGCAAGAACAGTTACAGTTTATGAAACGCCAAACGCCACTATTCTCTCACATAACAGAGCAACACAGGGTTCTGCACGGTAATGGGCCTTCACCTACACTCAAGTTCACAAGTGGATGAGGCTCTAATTTCGGTCTTGAATTACTACTATTGGTGGTTTCAGATGGAAACTGATGGTAAGGACTAGTATTTGGAGTAGAAGCAAGAGAGGATCCAATGCCACTACTTGACTCGGAGTAACCAGGACCAGAAACTTTTATCCCTCTTTCCATTTTCATATAAATTTCAGAATTAGTATCAGAACACGACGCCGTGGACCCACAATGAGGCACAGGAAAAGCGTCTTCACAGAAGGACGGAGAGATGTGAGCCATGTTTGCTCTTATCTTTTCCGATTTTAGAATTTCTGTTGCAATTGAAGTAGTATAGTTTTCAGTTGGGGTAACAGATTCCCTTTCCGAGCGAAAATCAACATCTTCTGATCCCACAAAGGAGGGGGAGAGTGTAGACTCCCTCGTGGAAGAATTTGAAGGCGTCATCTGAACATCCGCACCTAATTGATAATATTTTGAATACACAGAAGGGTCGTATACCCGTGGGTCATCTAAGAGTTTGGAAGAATCCTCAGGAGGACATAATGGGAATGAGGAGCTAGATGATGATGATGAATATAAGCGTTCACGACTCCAATGAATAAAACTTTCTTTGTCAAAATCTTGAGAGTTAGAATATTTAATTATCTGAAGGACTTTAGCATTTTCCCTTTCTCCGGTGAAAGAGGAATCAAAAGAAGCAACCCTTTCGCTACTTACACCCAGTGAACATTCACTGGGTGATGCAACGGAAGGGTTGCTTAGCACGTTTTTTGACTGATATTCGTTTTTTGAGGCTTCACTTATTTCTTCACAATCACTCTCATCTTCACTTACAATTTCTGAATATTCTTTGGATTTTGCAAAAATAATAGAGCGAGTTTCATCAGTTATACAAAAGGCCTTTTCGGGTGTTACTTCTCTAATCCACCTTTTTACGGCTTCTGTCACTCCAAGATCTTTAAAAGATACAACTTGATTTGAATTTTCTGATGACGACGATGATAATTCATTATTGGTATTTAAAACGAAGTTATCACATTTGTTATCCAATTTTATATTGCAAATATTACTTTCGTCTTTAACGAAAGTTTCAGAGTGTGACAAAATATCTTCGGGCATTGACAGACTTGAACAATTTAATTGTAATGACTCTGAATCCAATTCACTTGTTGAAAAAGTATCTTCTATATAGATATCGTTATTTTCAACTTCAATTTTTTGTGAATTTTCCCATTTCTCAGTAACCAATTCCTTGGTTTCAATGGCACAAGTAATGACATTTTCTATGGTCTTCTCATTTTCAGAATAAGTAACGAGATTCTCCTGATTCTCCAATAACATCTCGTTATCAAAACAAGTTGTAACATTTTCCGATATAGTCTCATTACAAGGACAAATAAGGGCATTCGCTGATATTGTCTTCATTTCAGAACAAGCAATGCAATTCTCCGAAGTTGTCTCATTATCAGATAAAACATTGTCCAAGATAGGTTCCTTATCAGAACAAGTTAAAACATTCTCCAAGATAGGCTCATTATCAGAACAAGTAACAACATTCATCGATATAGTTTCATTACCAGAACTAGTAACAACATTCTCAGATGTCGTCTCATTACCAGAACAAGTAGCAATGTCTTCCAATTTCACCTCATCATCAAAACTTTCAGCATAATTCTCGTTACCAAGCTCACGGAAAGTTTTGTTTTCGTCACTTTGCCTTGATGTTTCCTCCTGTTCGTTCGCATTTAATTCTTCTTCTTCTTGAGATAAAATACTGGCGTCATAACTTTCATTATAATTTAAAGATTCTTCGCTTTCCACACCGATGCCACTTTCTTGACTTAGAAAATCTTGATCGGTTGTCGAATTGACACAGGCAAAATTTTCCTCATGTTGAAATTCAGATGTTTCATGTAAAGGACTCTCTTCAGTTTGAGGTATTTCAGGTACCTGAGCAGAAGTAATACCGTCATTTTGGCTTAGACTAGAATTCAGAAGACTTTCTGACTGGTTCGATACCTCAGCGAAACATAATTCCTCTTTCTCTCCTAAGGTTTGAGATTTCCCCTTTTCTGATTTTTGAGATTTATTTTTATTTTTGGCTTTACCAACCTTCTTATTTTTAGGATTAATTTTAGAATCCTTTTTAACAATTTTCTCAGAAGGCGAAGGTATAGGCGAGGCAATTCTCTCATCAGAATTTTTGGCAGAGTTTTTAAGAACAGTTTTGGACTTTTTGCTTTTATTACTAGAAGTCGAATCATTTTCTTCCTTTTTGACATCTTCTGTTACATTGATTATTTTCTTCTTTTTGTTTTTACTATTTTTATTCTGTTTTGGCTTAAATGGTTCATCATTTTTGCTTACTTCAAACCTTGGCGTTGGGCTATCAAAAGAAGAGAAATCAGGTTCTAAAATTTCGACGATATCTTTCTTTTTCTTTTTTTTTTTTTTATTTTTCTTTTTTGAATTTTTGGATTTCCCATTTTCTAGACTTTGCTTTTGTTCAACCTCATTGCTAAAATTTGAGGATGATTTTCTACCTTTACTTTTCTTAGGAGAAACTTCCTTATCGTCATTAATTTCCTTATCAACTTCATTAGCACTTTTCGTTAGATTTAAATGAGCCAACTCCTCTGACTCTGAAACTCCTGAATCGGCCGATTCTAACGGATCTTTAGGCAAAGCGCTTTTTTCTTGTGGATTCTGAGTTCCTGTTCCCGCTTTCTTTCTATATTCTTCGTAATGCTTTGAATATCTATTCCTTCTTTCTCTCTCTCCGTAACTATTTATTCTTCGGTGAGACATATCACGATAATGTTCATGCATATATGAAGGATGGTCAATAGAGACAAGCCCTTCATCCGACATAACGTGAGGAAACACGCTAGGAAGATACTGGTAGCCATGCAACTGACACAGATGAGAAGCGTCCATGGGAACAACGTAACCATTTGGTGTTGCGACAAATGGTTCTCCAGCATAAAGTTCAGTGTCCAAATAATTATCCTGCAAATAGTAGTAGTTATAAATTGAAAAGAACATTATTAAAACCCTATATTTATCTTTACCCGAAAAATAATAATAGCGATTTTTATAGCCTGGGCAACCTCTACAGATATACATGTAAGATATATGACCAAATGAAGGAGGAAAAGTCCCTTAGACAACTTTAAATACATTATGTTATAGAAATCATAGAACAGTACATGAACCAAGTTGAATAATAATTCGTTCTATACGATACAATTTTTAGTACTGAATTCCAAACTCTAATGGTTAAGATTCCCATCATAAAACATTTATCTTTTCTCTAAAATCTTGTAGGTAAGCACACACACAAACACATACAATGGAAATTTAACCACTCCTGTAATGTAAACTATATTTTTATCATAACTATTCAAAATAACACTGCAGTCAATTGATATTTTATTATTTTAATAGTGAAACTTGACAGCAATTTTGTCTTAAGTGTTAAAGTACTTAGAATTGAGCACTATTAACACTCATCCACTAAAAATCAACAAAAATATGAAGAAAAAAATATAAGCAAACCCATACCTCATGATATCTTTTTCTGTGTTTCTTCTTCTTCTTTCTGTTATTACTATTATTGTTGTTGTTGTTTGTGTTAGAGTTGTAATTCCTCTCTGGTAAATTTTCCGGAACAATTACTTGATAGCCATACAAAACTGAGAAAAAAAAAATTTAAAAAGTACTAACAATTAATTCATAAAAAGCAACAACAAATAAAATGAACAATCTAAAATGTTTTTGTTATATCTGGCATATTTATATGTTTGAGGTGGACGAGAAGTCAGTTTTCAATTTGAATGCGAGGTGGATATTTCTGTGTAGCAAGATTTTTAGAAACAGATAATTGAAATTTAAAGTTACTGAAAAATTAGAAGAAAAATACAGTATATCATTAATCCATTAACATACAGAGGAAGAGGAACATACAGGAATATATATGTAAATTTGTTTTAATTTCCAGTATTTGTGTTAACAGGGTGCGAGACGTGAACCGCGACTCTTGTGCAATGTTCACTGATTTAACAATGCCTCTGGTATCAAATGTAAAGCTTGTTACTGCAGTTTCTATTTACGAGATCTTTCGCTTTCTTAGAAGATATTTTTGTTAGCATCAATTATCAGTTCATCACAGAGGCATCCTAATTTGATCTTAACTCTCTCTGATAAATGTTGTTCAAGAATCTTTTTGTACTTAAGAACTAGAAATGCTGTTGTTATGTAAGCTTCATTATTTTAAGAATTTTGAACTCTGAATTTCTGTTATTTTTAAAATTCTCTGAATTTCAATAGCATTGTTTAGTACAATTCCTGTGGTTGCAACAAAGGGTATCAAGTCTGATAAACTAAGAATCAGTAGAACTAATTGTCTCGGCTACTTCATTATTAAAGTTTAAGGTAAGTAATAGTTATTCAAAAACTTTATTACCACAACCTGTGAGGAATTTCAATTTCGTGTTGTTTGAAGCGTAGAAGCAGATAGTTTCATTAATTTTATTCATATTTTCAAGCATGTAAAGACCAGGACAAAGCTAAAGCCCATTTAATCTTGATTGTATTTTTTCAATCCAATTCGAGCTGCAGCTGAAGAATTAAAAAGAGTAGCTGTGAACCTAGACATACAGTAGCTAATATTTCCGACAAACATTTTTGAGCAATGATGTCATTCTTAACTAAAGGTTGAATCCGATATGCAAAACAGTCAAAGTTTTTTACCTCCGACAATAATAAAGAAGGTATTCATATTTGATCTTCCACCTTTTATTACACAATGCAATTGATGTAATAAAATATTATAACTATTTAGCACTGCATTACACACTGTCCCGAGATATACACCAGTATGATGCTCCAAAGAGATTTTGCAAGTAACACAAAATGCTACCTCAGGGGGATCCTTACGATCAATTGTGACATGTGAATGATAACACACACACCCAATAAATAGTATCTATTGTAAACGAGGTTTTTTAAAAGAATAGGATACTTAAAAAGTGTGAAATTTAAAAACCTCACTTGTATATTTAGATTTTGAACTCTAATACCGAAGTTTTAAAGGGGATTCTGATTTGCACAGAAAATCAGTATTAGTATCAATGGATGCAAAGAATGATGTTGATATATATACCAGTCCACCTCATATTTTATATATATATATATATATATATATATATATATATATATATATATATATATATATATATATATATATATATATATATATATATATATATATATATATATATATATAATATATATATATATTATATATTATATAATTATAATATATATTAATTTATTTTTTTTTAAAATTTTTTTAATTTTTTTTAAAAAAAAATTTAATTTTTTTAAAAAAAATTCTACTTCAGATATATATAATATATATATATATATATATATATATATATATATATATATATATATATATATATATATATATATATATATATATATATATATATATATATATATATATATATATATATATATACTGTTACATTACGAATGCCATAATACAAATAGAGTGAATTAAGAAATTTAATACTACCATTACCTAATGTATTTAAATAAGCTGTATACCAGCTTATTAAATAGGGCATCAAAAAATTGCAATTTTTGTGAATAAGTGAATAGTTAAAAAATATAAATAGGGAATTGGCAGCAAAATGCCTTAAATAATAAGTTATGTCTGATTTCGTAATTTCTTCAAAAAAAAAAAAAATATATATATATATATATATATATATATATATATATATATATATATATATATATATATATATATATATATATATATATATATATATATATATATATATATATATATATATATATACTTAAGAAACAATTTACATTTACAAAATTTATTACTGATGAAAATTAATGAAACAATATAACTGTAGTGGAAATAACTTTTATTCCAGAAATTGAATAGATCGTAACTCTCTGGCAAGACGTAATGAAACGTGGGTGGGTGTGGGGGTGGGTGGGGTGAAGAATGTGAAAAATATAAAAATTACCTGATGTCTTAAAAAGGTGTACTAAACAAGTAATTATATATATATAAAAAAAGCAAAAATTTTAAAAGTTTAGGAAAATTTTTAAAAATTAAAAATTTTCTAAAAATCAATTTAAAAAAAAACAAATCCAATTGAAAATGATTTTATAATAACTATCGTCTACAATGAAATAAACTATAAAATTTGACAGTAATCTAATATCACAGGCTAATGACTAGCTTTTTTATTACTGATAAAATCCCAAAACTACAAAATAACTTTAGTAACGCAACAGTTACTCACCCGATGGGTCATAATATGGAGTTAATATTGGCACCATAACAAAGCCTTGCTTACAAATATAGTTTTCATCTTGTTCTTCAGAAGACAAGCTTTGGGATTCCTTTCCGGTTTCTACTTTGTCATTTTCAATCACTGCTACTTCCTTCTCCGATTTTGTTAAGGATGAATCAGAATTGGTGTCGGTAGTTGTTCCTGGGGAATCACTATGTTCTTTATTTAGTTCATTATTCTCACTATCATTCGTAACAACAGTGTTTTCAGTATTGTCAGTACACCTATTTTCTATTTCCTCAGAAACATTAACCTCGCTCAAAGAAGACTTCAAATCGTTATCTTCCTCAGGGGTATTTTCTAAAGTATCGTTATTTTTCTCAGGGGTATTTTCTGAAGTATTGCTATCTTTCTCCGGGGTATTTTCTGAAGTAACGTCATTTTTCTCAGGGGTATTTTCTAAAGTAACGTCATTTTTCTCAGGGGTATTTTCTGAAGTATCGTCATTATTCTCAGGGGTATTTTCTGAAGCATCGTTATCTTTCTCAGGGATATTTTCTGAAGTATCGTTATCTTCTTCCGGAGTATTTTCTGAAGTTTTAGACGAGGATTTAGAATTTGAACTTTCAGTTTCTGTACAACTCTCTGACCTTAAATTGACAGCACTAATTTTAGCTTTATTCTTCTCTTTGCTTAACCTTTTCTTTTCCTTCTTAAGCTTTCGTGCATTTTTTTTAACTTTGTATTTGGAAGGGGCTTCGACAGATTCACTTTCACTTCGGTGAATGTCACCTACTGAAGAAGTTTGCGAACTAATGGTAGAATCTATGCTATTGCATCTGTTTTTCTTTTTTTTATTTTGACTTGTACTGTCCTCTTTAGAGGTAGACTCTAAGCAGGTTTTATCTACTTTACGTAAAGACAGTTTGGCAGAATCGATTTCATTTGACAGCTTTTGGTTCGATATTTGATCGCTAACAATATCAGTACTCGAAGACTGGTTTGATAATACAGTTTCTGAAACAGCGGAAGAAACTTTTTCAATACTTGAAGGTTGGCTTGTTAATAAAGGTTCTGAAATAGTGTGGGTACTTGAAGATTGGCTTGCTAATAAAATTTCTGAATCATTGGAAGAAATACTAGGTTGCAGTGAATCAACATTCCCATTAGTGGAATCAATTTTGCTTTCCTGGGAACAATCTGAATCTGTTAATGCAACTTCTTTTGTTTTCTTGAAATTAAAACTATCGACATCCTCACAATAATCCTCTTCGGAAGGCTCAGTTTCCAGCAGAGAATCTAATCTTGATAATTTATTGCTACTTTCCGTATAAGAATTTAGAGTTGACTCATCGGTATTCGATTTTGATCTAGCTGCTGAATCAGTGATATCAGAAAGTTCTCCGGAAGGAGTTGTGGGGGCGGTAGAAGCTTCGCTCATTGTTGCGTACTAAAGAAAATATGCAAATGAAAAATAAAAAAAAGAGAACTTTACAATATTCATTTAAAAAGAAAAAAAATAAGGAAAAAAAAAGTATAAAAAATATGTCTAACAATGCATCAAAACAATAAAATACGTAAAAATCCAATAAACAAGCAATATATATATATATATATATATATATATATATATATATATATATATATATATATATATATATATATATATATATATATATATATATATATATATATATATATATATATATATATATATATATATATATATATATATATATATAACTACGAGATATTACTTGTGAATCAGGAGAGCAGTCATAGTTTTGTTCTGGTATGGTTCCATCGGAATCCTTGTTCCCACTGCTAGTTTCCTTTGGCGTATCATCAGGTTCTTCTGAAGAACAATAATTGCCATTATCAAATTTCTTAACCTCCACCTGCTCCTTTTCACTTAACGGCGCTGGAGCTTCAGAGTAAGAATTATGACTGGAAGTGAGTATGTCGGTTCTTTTACGGAGTATCATCTCCTGCTGGTGAGGTTCGAGGGTACTTAAGGATACGGTGAAGGCGCTCGGTTCGATTTCGACTGGTTGTCCATCGGCATTTACTCTAACCTAATAAGAGTGAAAGATAATAAAAATTAGAAGGATCAAATTATTTACATCCTCTTCAGCAGATTTAAAGGTTTGACTAATGAAAAGATTTTTTTTTTTTTTTGTTTTTGTAAAATTAAAATTTTAAGTTATTTCTACCCATGAAATTAATATTATTTATAACTTTATAGAAATTGGGAACCAGAAAAAAAAAATTTTAGAGCAAAATTTTTAGCAATACTAATAAATAATAAATAATAAATAATAATTAAAGTAACAAATGGTCCTTTCACTCGTTTTAATGATCATACAAACTCACTCTAGTTCATCTAACGTGACACGAGCTAAGTTAAATAATCACTTAAGTCTTCCTCCTTATTATAATAATAATAATAATAATAATAATAATAATAATAATAATAATAATAATAATTTCTACAGAATTACCCAAATTAAAGAATGTCTAAATATTGAAATCAAAGTTCATAAATACAGAAAAAAAAATACCACAAATTATAAAAACTTTCGTACCTGGACCGTTACTGGGCAGCCATTAGAGTCATGCTGGACGGGAAGGATGTGTGCAGGGTTGACTGGGAGATCTGTGGGGTCAATTATATGAGTAAAGGTAGGATCTAAAGGAGTTAGGGCTGTATCACCGGGAATAAGACCAGGATCTAGGAATTGTGTCCAATGTACTGGTATTGAAATCATGGGACCCCCAGGGTAGGCTTGTTGCATTACTACGCCTGCTAAAGGTGGGAGTCCTGGATCCCCTGTAAACAAGTTATTTGCATCTGGAAAAAAAAATATAAATGAGAAAAACTAGAATTTAAAATTACAACATTAAAATTATTGGTGAATGATTTTAATACATTATTAAATTTATTCTCAATTACGATCTTTATATCAAGATATTTCCCTGTATTAACTGTTAATTATTTAGATTATGACTACATTTAAATTTACTTTTACTTTATTTAAATTGAGAATCCAGATTATGATTCAATTAAGTTCTTTACAAAGTAATTAGGTAATAAAAAACTATGCTAACTTATATGAAACACCAAAACGTTGAAAACAATACCTAATTTAAAATAATTCAAAATATGGTCTGGCGAATTGTGATCGTTTTTTATCCTTAAGGTTATTAAATTTAGACGTGAAGAAGTAACCCTATATCTCTAGGAGAGAATACAGATGATAAAAAATTAGAATGACTACGAACTCCCGTCCCTAAACTTGCCTTCAAACGGGCGATTCTCCTGCATTTCATCACACTGGGGTTCATCCTCAGGAGACAAAACAGGCTCTTCAACTGACCCGGCTAAGGAAACTTGGTCCCCTTGGGAGTTTGGGTCACACCCAGTCAATGACCCACACGACGATGGAGACGATTCCAAGTCTATAGAGTCTCTCTTCTTATCTAAGGAACTCTTCTTAAATATAACCTCCTGGCGAGGAGTCTGAATTTTGGTATATTCTTCTGTCGAGAGAGTGACTAATCAACTTTGGGTGGTTTTAATTGTTCAACAATCAAAATGTAGCGAAATCCAAAAAAAAAAGGCTACAATTTACATTCAATGATACGTACAGCAAATTAATGTATATAAAAATAGTATTTGAGAAAAAAAAATCGAAATATTTTTACAGTTTTTAGTATAGCAATGCAAGTTGCACCAAAGTTTATAAAATACAGGTAGAAACTTTTAAACCTAAACTGTTAAATGAATAAGCTGTGGCCTTGGGAAAGAGATGAAACGTGACTGAGATTTTAATGATAAAACATTTTTTATAGAAAGGTAAAATTTCATCTTAATTCAAATAAACAATAAACCTTAAACGTTACTGAATAAACAAAGCTATGTTATACCACTCATTACCATTATCAATGAAGACTGTATGAACGGGTTGCGATGGCTTTTCGTCGTCCTCTTCTACATCATCAGTTTCTTCTTCTTTTGGATCTTCAAGAGCGAGACTTTCGTCTTCGGACCATCGTCTCCTTGGTCCTTGTTCTCCTGAATAAGGGGAATATCCTTTGGTATAAAATCCTCCTTTACCTCCAAACTGTTTATATTGCCGTCGTTTCTGACCTGGAGGAAAATGTGTCCTATTTTCTTGATAAAAGGGCCTGGTGAAGCTTTCCGAAGGGCAGCGTTCTGCGGAAACGCCCCTTTCTAAGAAGACCTCATTTTGGTCGAAATGATGTTTTTGGTGGATGCTACTGCTGTGACGTGAAGGAGGATGATTATGAGGAAATCTATTTTGGTCCCTAGAATGGTGAAATGAACGACGTGGGAAAGAGCTTCGAGATCGTGAATCAAACGATGGAGTTGGAGAACTTGAAGTTATATTTTCACAATTTTCGTCGTCACAATCTCCGTCTGACAAGGATTTGCTTCGTAATTCATCTGAAATAATAAAAAAAAATATATACAATCACAATTAAGTCTACGATGATTGTTCTATCATAAATCAATAAATCACTAAAAATATCTACATTTTTTCCAATCTCCATTCTACAGATATACATGCATTGTAAAGAGTATTTGAATAATACATGCGCTGGGTGTTCGTATTTCATAATATTTCATCTACTATAGAAGTAGAAATTTAGTTGTTTTTTATTATTATTATTTCGAGTTATTTAATCAAATTTAACAAGAATTAATTTATTTTTCATGTAAGAAATATTACATTCGTTTTGGTTATAAAGAAAAAAAAAAAGCCCTAATAGAAATAAAACTACCCTCAAAAGTCAACAATTTTATGACCCCCCTCCCCCCCTTGACATTTTAAGATAATTAATGGAAGAAAAGTTTAACAAATTAAACCCGATGATACAGTATAGAAAAATGACCCACTGACAATTGCCAAGACTCGACCTCACTGACCTCTGAACTCGCAGGATTTACAATCAATGACACACACACACACACAGGTAAAAAAATTCAATATATATCCTTTAAATTTTCTTTCTATTTACTATAATGTTGGGAGTAATCTCCATAGAATATTTGTTATTTCCATAGTATCTCGTGTTATCGGTTTTAACTGTTCAATTTCGAAATTTCAACGGGATTGAGTTACCGCTGGTTTGGATACTATCCTTTCCATGTAATAACTAATATATATAAATTACACAAGCACACACACATATGTATGTATGTATGTATATATATATATAAATATATATATATATATATATATATATATATATATATATATATATATATATATATATATATATATATATATATATATATATATATATATATATATATATATATATATATCCAAAAATGGTATATGCAAAATTTAATGAATAACATTTAACATTTTTTCATTCTGGTTTCACTCATCCATGACGCTAAAACAAACAAACAAACAAACAAACAAACAAAAAAATTCAAATGCACAAACTGAAATAAAACTACATCACGTGAATGGTAATAAATGAACGATTTGGGGTAGGAGAAAGCGGTGAAGGAGGCGGCGGGGGATAAGTTAACAATTAGCGGGGTTATGATGATGGTGGGTGGGTAAGCGCATGATGTCGGAAGCCTGATTCATTTATTCGTTCGTTTTTACGTTTTCTAGTCACATGAGAGAAAAAATGGCGGAACGCCAGAATAAATGCTGGCACCAACGAACCACAGTAGACGTTAAGACCGTCTATCTCTTTTGACAGATGCATCAAATACCGAAACCAAAATGTACAACATTGAGAAAAGGATAAAAAGAGAAGATTTTCAATTATGACTAAGGTAATTAATTATAATCCATTTTATTGAATATTGGTTTGTGCATATTTGCAAAGCGATTTGCATTATTTAAATTCAATCTTACGAATCTGTTTTGAAATTTAATTTCAAAAAAATAATTTTTAAGTTGAGTTTAAATAAATAAATAAATAAATAATTTTCCCTGATAAAAATAATATTAATTACTCCAATTATATTAAATAAAAATTACCTCTCATACTCTCACACCAGAAAATAAAAAAAAATAAGAATAAAAAGTAAAAAAATTATTTTGTTATCAAGGCCATTTTCAAAGATAAATAAGTAGATTTTTAACAAAATAATAAGCCGAATAATAACATCCTTGAAAATGGAATTTGATAAAGGAAGTTTCATTTTTCAAAAGCCAAAATACTTTATTATTATTATGAGTTCCAAATATTAAAAGAATAACTCATAGTCCAAATTGTCAAACTGTTCCACATGCAAGCATCTGTTTTAGTAATCGTACATTGATTGTACTATTGATTTCGTGTGGTATGTTACCGACAGGGTTTGGTTGTAGGGTTAGAGATGGAGGGGGAGGGGGAAGGAGGGGATGTCAGACTCCAACCCTTCAAATTTCAAACTTATTCCAACCAAAGTTTACCTAGATCTAGCTTTCAACACTTTTTTTTTTATTTATTTATTTATTTTTTTTTTTGAGAAATTCTAACTCTAACTCCCTCCCTCCAAAATTTACGACTTCCGATTCCGCAACCATGGTTATTGGTGGTTGGTTATTGGTGGTTTGTCAACATCATAATCTGATGATGAAAATTTCTGCCAGTTTATAATACACAGACCTATAAGATTTTGCAAAATTTCGGGAGGAAATATAAATTGCGTGATTTTCTGGTTTGAAAACAACGTTAATTCCTGAAGGCAGCATCCCTGCGGCAAATAGCATGAGAATAAGAAGAGTTAAGCAAAGGTTTGTATGGTTTAGTAGATGGCAAAAATTATAGAATGTAGTCTCCATGCAACAATGAATTACTTCGGTAACGCACTCTGCACAAGCATAGGGACTCCTCCCACGGAAGCGATAATCGTTAAACAGGAAATCAAAGAAGTACGACCGAAAGTCCGACCAGCTTGGGCACCGAAATGTCAAAAAACGTTTCCTCGAAATACGAAGGAGTCTTTCTTGAGGAAGACTTGAAAAGATAGAAGAGAATACAGAGATAAGAAATCGAAAGCTTGACAGTATAAGGAGAAGGATTAGAAGTTTTAAAAAAATCTAGAATGTTGAGTTTATCTCCAAGATGATCAGGGATACTAGTAGGGAGCTGCACCCACTATTCAAGGTTGTTTTGGATGGAGAATTGAAAGGCACGTTCACCGGCTGTATCATGAAACTAGAAGAAAGTCATTGGCGTCGGTGAACATTGAAATAACCTAATACGATAATTTCGGAGAAAGGAGAAGAAAGAATGTTCTCTGTTTTGGAGTTTAGATAGTCAAAGAATTTAGGATAGTCGATAAATTAAGAGATAAATAAACAGAACAAATGATTTTAGACGTAGAATGGCAAGAGAGCTTTAGTCACAAAGTGGAAAATTCAGAAGACTCCAGACCAGAGACACGAGAGTAAACAAAATCGAATAACATCCTCCTTTGGCTGAAAATTGAAGATAGTAAGATGAAACAGAAAATGGTTTGCTATCACAATGTCCAAGCACTTGAGTTTCTGTCAAGAATAAGAGATTAGGTCTAAAAGAAGAGAGGTGGTGTCCAAGGAAATGGAAATTGTATTGAAGAAAGCGAATGATGCAAAAATTAATGCAGAAAATAGACCATCCGCTAAGGCAACTTTTATGCACAGTCTTGGTGGCACCAACCCTATATCACGTATCAATAGTTTTATTTAGCAATGTGACTACAAAATAACTAGGTATGACATAACAGAATATTTTCATGATCACTGAATATTTTCAATCTTATTTCAATATTCATGTTCAGAAAAAAAAAAAGAAGAAAAAAATTGGTATCGGTATCGGGTGGTTTAAAATTATTGGTATCGGTTAAAATTTTGGTATCGCTCCATCCCTAATTATATATATATATATATATATATATATATATATATATATATATATATATATATATATATATATATATATATATATATATATATATATATATATATATATATATATATATATATATATATATATATATATATAGGGTAAAAACATTATTCAAAACTAATTCCATGCATGATCCTCTATCATTTTTCAGCTGAGTCCGACGGAAGCGATCAGTTTATATTTCCAAATTTGGTAGAAAGAACGGATTTTGAAAGATTTGTAGCTCTGCAGAGTAACTTCACCATTTGAATGGTGAAGTTTGCCCCCCCCCCCAAAAAAAAAAAAAAAAAAAAAAAAAAAAAGGTTTCAGATAAAATTCTGGTAAAGAAATTTTTAGCCGTTGTCGTTTTATAAATGTATAGATTCACCTTCCCCCCCGCCCCCCACCACATTTGCAGTTGTCGGGAGTATGAAAAAGGTTCGAGAGGGGGAGTGGAGGAATATTTTTTTTGCTCTGAAGGAGGGGAAAAAATCTCGATTTCTCATATATCGGAAAATATATGATTCAAAAAAGCAACTTTAAAAATTCAAATTATTATTATTATTATTATTATTATTAATTATTATTATTATTATTATTATTATTATTATTATTTAGTTACGCTAAAGAAATAAATAGCTTTAAAAATTTAAATTTATTATAAGTATAATAATAATAATAATGATGACAAACATTTAGAAAATATTTTAACTTTACAAGTCAATCCAGCAAGTTTACAAAAAAAAAAAAAAAAAAAAAAAAAAAATATATATATATATATATATATATATATATATATATATATATATATATATATATATATATATATATATATATATATATATATATATATATATATATATATATATATATATATATATATATAATAATTTTACAAACCGATACCGATAAGGCCGATACAGATACTTAAAAATATGCCGATACTTGCCGATACCGATTCTTCACTCCATCCCTATATATATATATATATATATATATATATATATATATATATATATATATATATATATATATATATATATATATATATATATATATATATATATATATATATATATATAGGGATGGAGCGATACCAAAATTTTTACCGATACCGATACCTAAAAATTACCAGATACCGATACCGGTATCGGTATCGGAAAATATGCCGATACTACTACCGATACCGATACCGATACTTTACTCTTATCCAAAAATTTTGCCGATACCGATACCGATACCGGTATCGGAAAATATGCCGATACTTGCCGATACCGATACCGATACCGATACTTCACTCCATCCCTAATATATATATATATATATATATATATATATATATATATATATATATATATATATATATATATATATATATATATATATATATATATATATATATATATATATATATAGGGATGGAGTGAAGAATCGGTATCGGCAAGTATCGGCATATTTTTAAGTATCTGTATCGGCCTTATCGGTATCGGTAAAATTTTTGTATAGGAGTAAAGTATCGGTATCGGTAGTGATATCGGCAGGTATCGGCATATTTTTAGGTATCGGGTATCTGTTTCGGAGAATTTTTCGGTATCGGTATCGGTAAAAATTTTGGTATCGCTCCATCCTAATTTATTTATTTATATATATATATATATATATATATATATATATATATATATATATATATATATATATATATATATATATATATATATATATATATATATATATATATATATATATATATATAATATCTTCCATTAACGTTTACAGACACGCGGGCGCGCGCACACAAGTACTACGTACATACATACCTATACACCTTTCTCTATTTCCCCTTGCAGAATATATACAAAAGGGAAAAAAAAGTTCTAAAAAAATATAAAAACATTTTTTTTTTTTTTTTTTTTTTTTTTTATATATATATATATATATATATATATATATATATATATATATATATATATATATATATA
>SEYY01001125.1:177500-185000 GCA_009176605.1 Armadillidium nasatum | reverse complement strand
CAATCTCGTGTTTGCACATTTCCCTTCAAACTCTCTCACAAGTATTCTCATCTTTTCTCCAGATTCTGCCACCAACACATGCCGCATCATCTGCAAAAAGTAAAACATTCACTTCACATTCACCCTCCATATTTCTCAACGTAATACTCTTCCCTTCTCTCTCCATTTTTCTAAGTAAACCATTCATCAATAGATTAAATAACATGGAGATATTACAAACCCCTGTCTCAATCCCACTCCTATGCTAAACCAATCCGATAGTTCTCTCTTCACCCTCACTCTTGATCTACAATTCGCATATATATATATATATATATATATATATATATATATATATATATATATATTATATATATATATATATATATATATATATATATATATATATATATATATATATATATATATATAGTGATGGATCGGATGTCATATTTTCTAATTTGCGGATGCGGATGCGGATGTCAAATTTTGGAGAAGTGCGGATGCGGATGCGGATGCGGATGTTGAATTTTTGAAAGTGCGGATGCGGATGCGGATGCGGATGTTGAATTTCCGAAAGTGCGGATGCGGATGCGGATGCGGATGTTGAATTTTCGAAAATGCGGATGCGGATGCGGATGCGGATGTTGATTTTTGTGCGGATGTTCCGCATCCGCGCATGCGGATGCGGATGCGGATGCCATCACTAATATATATATATATATATATATATATATATAATAATATATAATAATAATAATAATAATAATAATAATAATAATAATAATAATAATAATAATAATAATAATAATAATAATAATAATAATAATAACTTAAAATATTTTTGTCACTTTTGGATTTGCAGAAGAACTATCATGTAAACATTTAGGTGAGGGCCATAAAGTATGTTGTAAAAGTTTACTACTTGAAGAGTGAGCATAGCGGTTTAGTACGGGGTTAGCGAGCTGGACACAAAGTTAGATACAAAGGAGGAGGTATAAGACAAGCGAGTTAGCAGAAAAAAGCAGTCCTTTGTAATACACTGCAAATATTGTCCTAACGAATCGTTGGGACAAGTGGCAAGAATGTCACAAAAAAAAAATTTTTTTTCATTTATTTTCTTAGAAAATAAGTCGGTGACTTTCTTATGCTTAACATGTCTTTTCTATATTTGAAAATTTTACTGAGACATTTTTGTTACTTGTCCCAACGATTCGTTAGGACAATAATAAGGATACTATAAGTATAAGTAGTGCTACAACAATTCGATTTCCATCAGAATGAGATTGACGAGCGTCAGTGAGAGCAGGAGAGAAATGATAAGACCAGAATCCCAAGAATCCAAACTTTCAAGAAAAAATTGTACAAGTGGAAACATCATTAGTATGTTCTTCGCAAATTAAAAAAAAACGATATCTGCTACACAGGGTGCGAGAATTCTAGAAACCCAAGACTAATCTTTAAAGAAAAAGTGTACCAAATATATGATATGTATTCGGCGCAAGAGAAAAAAAGATATCCACTGCACAGGGCAAGAAACTGGAGTGATATGAAGTAGTTCTAAAATCTGGTCGAACCATACAAGCTCTTGAAGTTTGTCTGGTAAGAGAAACAATGAGATCCTTCCAAGAATAAAATACTCTTGAAAAGGAAATACCAAGAGCAGAAGAAGGTTAAAGTGTTTCGTTCTCCATGTTAAAATAAGTCATTGAAATACATCAAAGTCTTTTTTTTTCATCTACGAATCAAAAAATCCAATATATATATATATATATATATATATATATATATATATATATATATATATATATATATATATATATATATATATATATATATATATATATATATATATATATATATATATATATATATATATATATATATATATATATATATATCTCCTTGTCCTTCCCTGTAGGGTCTTTTAAATGGGTAACCATACAGGTGTACCCCCTCCACCACCACCGCTGGTTCTTTATATACTTTGTATGCGGATATAATGGCCGTAGGCGGTATCGGAGATAATCTCTCGAGTTATATCTTGTTTTTAATATAAACCATTTACGTAAAACCTGTTTAGTTGAGTATGTGTACATGTATGTATGTATGTATGTATGTATGTATGTATGTATGTATGTATGTATGAGAGAGAGAGAGAGAGAGAGAGAGAGAGAGAGAGAGAGAGAGAGAGAGAGAGAGAGAGAGAGAGAGAGAGAGAGAGAGAGAGAGAGAGAGAGAGAGAGAGAGAGAGAGAGAGAGAGAGAGAGAGAGAGAGAGAGAGAGAGAGAGAGAGAGAGAGAGAGAGAGAGAGAGAGAGAGAGAGAGAGAGAGAGAGAGAGGTATTTATTGATATTATATATATTATATATATATATATATATATTATATATATATATATATATATTAGATAGATAGATATAGATAGATAGATAGATAGACAGATAGATAGAGATAGATAGATAGAGAGGTATTTGTGGTTTTGGAATCTTAGTCTATGCGCCAGTCATTCATTTTTGTTTTATAATTTGACTAGAAAAATTACAACCCATTTAGCCCTTGATAACTCGTAACCCCGCGGGAAACAAAGGAAAACACCGAAAATACAAAAAAATAAAAAAAAAAAAAAAAAAAATAAAAAAAAAAAATCATGTTTCAAAAAGAGACTTTTTGAACTTGTTTTCATTTTGTTAATTAAAAACACGAACATACAAACAAAAAATTTAAAAGTTTGAAATGAAAGGATGAATTATAAGTTTACGAATCATCTCTTCCCTTTGAAAAAACCCTTGAAAAAAATTATTTTATTATAATAATTATTATTATTATTATTACAAGAATATAACTAAAATATTCATAATTATTTATACAAATAACCAAGGTAATGGTGCATTAACTTTTACGTTTTTATTTAACCAAAACATCAACCTTGGTTTGTTCTTGTTCTGGGTTCTGTTTTCCTCCTGAATATCGTAATGATTCTATTTCATCCCGGAATAACAAAAAGAAACTTTTTTTTCCCCCTTTAGAAAAGGCAATGCCCTCTTTCTGGTTCTTCTTTTTTCCTCCCTCTTTCAGACACTGAAAAAATTCATAAGTTCTAACTCGAGTTTTATCTCTTCCGAGTTGTTTCTTCTGATCACACAAAAGTTCTTACCTACTGCTATAAACTTTTACCCTCAGATCGTTCCATCATTTTCTTTAATTTCGCTTTAGGCGGCTCGGATGTTATTCTCCTCTTAAAACCCTTTCGAACTCATTTATAGTCTAACATTGTTATTTTCTTCTACGTAAACAACATCTGCTAACCTTGAGCCTATTACTTAAGCCCATTGTTCTAAAGGGTTCTAAAGGGTTTGTGGTTCGCAAAAGTTTTCCCCAAACCCTTTATAAAAAAAAAAAAAAAAAAAAAAAAAATTGAATATTTACTCCATATCTACACTGCAAAAATTATCCTTACGAATCGTTGGGACATTTGGCACAAAATGTCACAGTAAAATTTTCAATAGAGAAAAGCCATGTTAAGCATAAGAAAGTCACTTCACCTATTTATATTCAAATAAGAAAATAACAAAAAAATTTGCTAACATTTTTGCCACTTGTCCCAACGATTCGTTAGGACAATTTTTGCAGTGTGTAGAGCAGCACTCGCTTTTGACAATGCTCTGAAATTTCTCCCATTATGAGGGGTTTCTTGTGGGTTTTTTCGCATCACTTGAGTTATCACTAAAACCTCTCGTGTGAATGAGTTGTATTATTAACGTCAAAGAAGCATTTGAATTTCATTAATTAAAATTAAACAAAATAATTAATAAAAGAGTCACAAGAAATGAATAACTTGCCAACTAAATTAAATTATGAAGAGAATAATGCACTGCTTATTCTTATTATTATTATTATTATTATTATTATTACTTTATTATTATTAGTAGTAATAGTATTTAATTATTATTAACATCCCATTTATTCTATACATTAAAAACAAAAAAGAAAGAAGGTTTAATATATATATATATATATATATATATATATATATATATATATATATATATATATATATATATATATATAATATATATATATATATATATTATATATATATATATATATATATATATATAGTGTGTGTGTGAAAGATCAAAGTGCATTGGCAATTTCTCAAATACCGCGAACAAAAAAACAAATACACGCATACATTTATACAAATACACACACGAGCGCGCGCGCGCACGAGCCAAAGCTTTTAAGACTTAATTAGGTACGGTATTTTTGGCACCTTTGAATTCGGTTTTAGAAATGCACACAACGAAAAAATAAAACCATAAAGGAACACACACATTATATATATATATATATATATATATATATATATATATATATATATATATATATATATATATATATATATATATATATATATATATATATATATATATATATATATATATATATATATATATATATATATATATATATATATATATATCGATGATAATTTATGCAAAATGCTTTTCCATTTTAATTTATTCCCAAAGTTCTAAGTGGAAAAAAGTATTAACGAGTATCTCACTAATATCTTCAGACCCACTCTTCATTTTCCTACTGTACTCAAACAAAAATTATACTTAAAACTTCCGGATATAGGATCACTTACATCTCAACTTAATAGAAATATCTTACTATAATTGAAGCTACATTCCCTCAATGCCAGTTCATTCTTATAAATTATAACTCCCTTTCAATTTAATGTTTCTTCAGACACAAGGAGTCTCAACCATTGTTTTTCAAATCATTGATTTATTTAAGTGAGCCAACTGTAATGAGGCGTATGTAGGCCAAACTGGTCTACAATAAAAAGCGAGGATTGATAAGCATAGAGGAGTTTCCTTTAGTACGGACCTTCCACTTTGCATTCCTGTACACTCTGCCATAAAAGACCATGGATACCCACCCTTTTTATTCTTCTAATTTCTGTATTTTTCAACATGCATCTCCCTTCTTGATTGTAGGATTTTGAAGATTTATATATTAAAACTCATTGCCCATCTTTAAATGATCAAGCTTCTTTTATTGTTCGTTTCACTCAATAATGAAGTCCTTTTTCCCAAAATAGTGCAGCCTTTTTATTTTTATTAATGTTATTTCAATATTAATATTATTACTATTTTTTATTATTTTATTGCAATTATTATTATTTTAAATATCATAGAGATAGCTAATGAATTTATATTTTAATTGTATTTTAAAATAGAAATTTGTGAAATTTAGTTTGTGCTGAATACGGACCGAGATACGGAGTAAAACGTTCACAGTGTTTTAAATGAGTATGTGGAAACCCTTAGTACTGACTTTGATCTTTCTAATTAGATTAAGGTTCACTGGGAAAGAAACTATCTCAACTTTATATATATATATATATATATATATATATATATATATATATATATATATATATATATAATATATATATATATATATATATAATATATATATATATATATATATATATATTAGTGATGGCATACGCATTCGCGTCCTCATCACAACTGACATCCGCATCCGTATTTTCGAAAATTCAACATCCGCATCCTCACTTGACGAAATTTCTATACCCGCTTTCCGCAAATGAGAAAATATCACATCCGATCCATCATTAATATATATATATATATATATATATATATATATATATATATATATATATATATATATATATATATATATATATATATATATATATATATATATATATATATATATATATATATTATATATATATAATAATAATAATAATAATAAAATAAAATAAAATCGATGAATTAAATAAATTTAACAAGTAAACAATAATTACTCGTATAATAATAAAATTAAAATATTAGTAACAAAATAATAATAATTCTAAAATCTTATTTTGTGGTCAGCTTTTCTGCTTTAAAAAAAATAAATAAATAAATAAATAAAAAAATATTTAGTCTAATATGAAGTCTAGATCAATGACAAGAGATTGTCAGAAATCTTTTTCTTCTTCCATTTTCAAAAACGTATTGCGCCTAATACTTGGTGGTGGTGTTGTTGTTGTTGTTGTTGTTGTTGTTGTTGTTGTTGTTGTTGTTGTTGTTGTTGTAGTTGTTGTTGTTGTTGTTGTTGGTTGGTGGTGTGATAGTAGTAGTAGTAGTATTGGTGGTGATGGTGGTGGTGGTGGTGGTGGTAGTAGTAGTAGTAGTAGTGGTAGTGGTAGTGGTGGTGGTGGTGGTGGTGGTGGTTGATGTTTTGTTGTTGTCCTGAAGTTCGGGGGAGGATCAGAAGACGGAAAAACAACATTTCGAATTTTCAATATATCGATACATAAATATTTAAATTTCTTTTAAATTTCAGAAACTTTTACTTTCATTTTCTTAAAATTATATTATATATATATATATATATATATATATATATATATATATATATATATATATATATATATATATATATATATATATATATATATATATATATATATATATATTATATATATATATTAATCAAATGTTTCAGTAATAAAATTAGAAACTATTTTTAAATCACTTAACAGTGGATGTCAAAATAATAATAATAAAATTGATTTTCTTATTTAAAGATTAAACTTAAATTTTTTTAACCTTTCATAAAAGAAAAGTAAAAAAATTAATATTACCCTGAAAAGAATTTATTTGAACTTTTTTTTTTAAATATATTTTAAAATTTTAGATTGTTATTACTTCTTTTTGAAATAAATCTTTAAAATTTTATTTTTATTTCTGATATCAGAAATTTTGACATTTTTATTTTTTTTTATTTTCTCAAAGTTTTATAGCAAATGACCCAAATTAATAAAAAAACGCATTTCAAACTTTCAAACTCAAAACGTGATGAGAACCTATGATGTTAATCCCCACAAAACCCCCAAACCCCATTTGGGGAAAAGAAAAAACGCTCCCAAAACTACACTTCATCAAGAATAGTTTTTTAAAAGTTAATACCAATCTCAATAATTTACAACACCCCCTCTCACCCCGGCCAACCTTCACTCCCTTCCTTGGTTTGGTTGGAACCCTCCTCCCCCCACGCCGCATTTGCTCCACACTCAAAATCCTTCTGCTAAAATTATCCTAATATAAAATTATCCTTTACAATAATAAATAATAACCAAAACTATATTTCGTATTTGCAGAAAAATAAGGATCCATAGCCTCATCTGCCACACAGGTCAAGCGTCCCTATATATATATATATATATATATATATATATATATATATATATATATATATATATATATATATATATATATATATATATATATATATATATATATATATATATATATATATATATATATATATATATATATGATCATTTTGTCATGTCATGTGGGGGAATTGGGGGATAGACAGGCAAGTTTAACATATTAAAAATTTACTCGGTTATCTTTAACTTCTTTGATAAACTCTTCAATCAGATGTTTCAATTTACACAAACTAATAAACGTATTAACAAAAGAA
>SEYY01001125.1:160000-162500 GCA_009176605.1 Armadillidium nasatum | reverse complement strand
TGTATCTTATCTTATATATAGGTTACATAAACATTTTTGAATTTTTCGTTATATAGGTCAAAAAATTTATTTATTATAAGATTAGCATATATTTACTATACAAACTAATAATGTTCATTTCGATCAATACACAACATATTCTCAATCTCTCTCTGGGGTGATCCGAACCCCAGCAGCAGAAAATTTTATATATATATATATATATATATATATATATATATATATATATATATATATATATATATATATATATATATATATATATATATATATATATATATAGGGTGGTAATCTTTCCATGGTTCAAATAGTAAGTCTGAAATTGTGTATCTTTCCATGGTTCAAATTGAGTAAGTCTGAAATGCAGTAAAAAACTTGACGTTTAGGTGTGGTTCACATTCAACATCGGCCCATACAATTTATATATATATATATATATATATATATATATATATATATATATATATATATATATATATATATATATATATATATATATATATATATGAAACCTTTAAAAGGGACAATTAACATCACATTAAAGTCAAAGATGATTACAATGAGAGGGAAAATGTTATTTGGAAAATCGTCAAGAAACGGACATTGATATAGGGGGAAGAGGGGACGGGGTATTTGAACATAAAAAAATATAAAATTACAAAAGAATTTATAATTTGCAATTTATATTATTTAATGTTTTTCATTTTTATTTTCAAAATAATTCAATCTTAATGTTTTATTTTCGTTACGCAACGACGATTAACATTTATTAACAAAAAAACAAAATTTAAATTTCTATTTCTTGTCGCCTGTTTTTTTTTTACTAACAATTATATTCATCATTTCCCCCCTCCTTTGTTCCCCTCATTCATTTATCTTCCTTTTATACCTCATTTGTGTTTGTCTGTCTCTACAATACCTCATAAATCAAGGGCTGAAAAGGGTTGAGCGATATGATGTGTCATCAAATTTGTGCTTCAGCATAAACTTATTCTTCCCGTTTCATAATTATATTTATGATGCAGCATTAAGAAGAGAAAATTTTACACTATATATATATATATATATATATATATATATATATATATATATATATATATATATATATATATATATATATATATATATATATATATATATATATATATATATATATATATATATATATATATATTGGGATGGAGCGATATCAAAATTTTTACCGATGCTTAAAAATTCCCCGAAACCGATACTCGATACCTAAAAATATGACGATACTTGCAGATACCGATACCGATACTTTACTCCTATGCAAAATTTTTACCGATACCGATACTTACTTAAAAATATGCCGATACTTGCCGATACCGATACTTCACTCCATCCTTATATAATATATATATATATATATATATATATATATATATATATATAATATATATATATATATATATATATATATATATATATATATATAGATAGAGAGAGAGAGAGAGAGAGAGAGAGAGAGAGAGAGAGAGAGTGTTTTTGCAAGAAAGATTACTTGGTTCGAGACTGTTCGGGCTGAGAGAGTATAAGCTTTTCTTACCTCTAATGTGGTTCTTTAGAACTGTGATAAGGTAATACCAACATCGTTGAACATTCACGACAAAGAGACAAACGGTTCTATGCTTTCCCCCCCCCCCCAAGTTCTACACTTCATTTAAAATCTACAGAGACAAATGACCAAAGTTTCAAACATAGTTCAAAACCACTTCCTTCTGAGCCCCTCCCCCTCAACATATATATATATATATATATATATATATATATATATATATATATATATATATATATATATATATATATATATATATATATATATATATATATATATATATATATATATATATATATATATATATATATATATATATATATATATATATATATATATATATATATATATATATATATATATATATATATATATATATATATATATATCCTCGAAATAAAATTGCCTTTAACACGATTTATTCTACGGCAACCATTGCTGCTCTTGATTTTGCGATAAATTATTACTATTATTATCAATGTTATAGTAGTAATAGCGAGTAAAAAAATTACTATTCCTTAGCGTATTTATTACCCATTACCTAGATTGTTTCCCTAATACTATTCATTTTATAAAGCACACTTTCCCTTATCATAGGATAAAATCTTTCACTAAAATCAGCCCCTCCTATAGAGCCCTGAATAATCCAACCCTTACGATACTATCCTTATCTAAAATGTTAGGGAACATTCGGAACCCTTTTAGACGAACGATAAATTTATAATACCCTAAATTTAAGTATTAAAGTGTAGCCGTTTCTCTAAAAACTTGCATTGCAATAGAATGGATCCACCAATCGATAACCCTCTACCGAAAGGAATCAGATACATCTTTTATTTATTTCTTCAATAGTATTAATAGCTTTGTGGATATGTATCCCTTCATTATATATATATATATATATATATATATATATATATATAT
>SEYY01001125.1:150000-155000 GCA_009176605.1 Armadillidium nasatum | reverse complement strand
TCCGAATTCACACCTATCTCATTATCGCTAAAATCACGAGACTATTGTCCACATAACAGTGACATATGCCACACATACGCGTGAAAAACCGCATTCGCATTTACATAAAGAAAAAAGGAAAAATGTAACATGAAACTATTTTTTTTTTTTTTTTTTTTTTTTTTGCAAAACAAAGACTATAGCAGAAAGTAGCAAATAATTGTACACATATATGGATTATCTTCAATAAATATAGTGGCAAAGTACAATGAACTTGGTGATACAATCACCACATCAATCCCTACAATTTCATAAAATATAGGTTATATCTCAAACATTGCAATTGATGTGGGAAAGATATCGTTAGAGACGATAATAATAATAATAATAATAATAATAATAATAATAATAATAATAATAATAATAATAATAATAATAATAATAATAATAATAATAATAATAAAAAAAAAATAATAATGAAATTTGTAAAATAATAAAATAAAATATAATAATAATAATAATAATAATAATAATAATAATAATAATAATAATAATAATACTTTGTGGTATTTGTAGGACATGATAATAATAATAATAATAATAATAATAATAATAATAATACTTTGTGATATATGTAGGGCATGACAATGGTGACAACGGCAACAACAACAAAAGTTTTTGTTGTAGTTATCTGCAATCAGTAATAGGAATGTTCATTTTAATTTTTAGTTCAATGTATCTATAGAACTCTGGCAATATACATCTTTTGGACTCGGTGGTAGTAGTAGTAGTGGTAGTAGTAGTAGTAGTAACAGAAGCAGGAGATTGGTGTTAGTAATTTCAAGTTTTATTTTACTAATTCTCGTTTCTATGTTGCTCCGGAGATAATGGTGATTTAGGTATCTTGGACATCTAGGACAAAGGGAGGGGAGAAGGGAAGGGGAGAAAGGAGGGGAGAATGAAGGGATAAGGGAGGGAGAAGGGAGGGAGGGGAGAAATGCTCTAGCTCCTGGGTGGGTCTCATTCTTTAAAAAAAACAAAAAAAAAAAAAACAATCAAAACTATTCATCCATTAACAAGAAGTCTCATATTGTGAAGCGATTTTCTACAACAAATTCAAAACTTCTAAATTTGAGTAATTACAAGCATCCACTTTCCATCCATTAAACACCAAACAATAAAACAAACTCGACATTTTCATAACTTTGTTCCTCACCTACACAAGACCCACTTTCATTTTAGTGAAATGTTCAGGCTTCATTTCTACACATTATCAATTTCAGCAAACTCTTTTTAAACCTTTATCAATGAAACTAACCAATCAATCATTTATATATCTATATTCAATAATCCAAATTATATATTATATATATATATATATATATATATATATATATATATATATATATATATATATATATATATATATATATATATATATATATATATATATATATATATATATATATATATATAATATATATATAGTAGAAATTGTCCTAACGAATAGTTGGGAAATTGGCAAAAAAAAAAAAAAAAAAAAAGTTTTTTTTTTTTTTTCAATAGAAAATAAATTAGTGAAGCGACTTTTTATGCTTAACATGTCTTTTCTCTATTGAAAATTTTTACTGTGACATGTTTGTCACTTGTCCCAACGATTCGTTAGGACAATTTTTGCAGAGTACCAACAAGCCACACCAACCTGCTCTTTAAAAGCTTATTTTAAAATAAATTTCGTTCGTTGTGGGGCAGCGTCAGGTCATAATGAAAACTGCACTATACTAACTGTATTCATTCGTGGTGGGGAAGCATCAGGTCATAATGAAAATTACACTACGCTAATTACAGTTAAGTGTGAAATTTAAAGGCTCTATTTTAAATTTGGAGAAGAGAGGAAAATTTCGCACTCAAATCCAATTTCTTTTTAAAATTTATTAACAATATTAAAAGGTTATTAAATTATCATCATTATTTTTATTATTATTATTATTATTATTATTATTATTATTATTAAATTGTGATTATTATTTTTATTATTAAAATTTCTACGTTAACTGCACAAATTTTCTCTACAATATATAAAAAAAAAATAATAATACTAATAATAATAATAATAATAATAATAATAATAATAATAATAATAATAATAATAATAATAATAATAATAATAATTTAAAAAATTAAAAAAAAAAAAAAAAAAAAAAATAATATAAATATATATATATATATATATATATATATATATATATATATATATATATATATATATATATATATATATATATATATATATATATATATATATATATATATATATATATATATATATATATATATGTGTGTGTGTGTGTGTGTGTGTATGTGTATGCGTGTACATATGTATTATGTGCGTGTGCGTGTGCGTGCTTTCCTATCAGGGTTAGAAACAATTAAATCAGTCATTAAAAATAACACACAAAAAAATAATTTCTATACATATAAAGTAAAAATTAAACAATAAACGACAACTCTTTTTTAAAAATAAAATAAAAATTATATTAACTAATAAAAGAAACAATTATGTTCTTTGTTAAGCACATTCAAAATTTTTCCTTAATATATATATATATATATATATATATATATATATATATATATATATATATATATATATATATATATATATATATATATATATATATATATATATATATATATATATATATATATATATATAGGGGGGTTAATAGATTGGGGGGAGAGATTGTAGGAAGTGGAAGAATTTAAATATTTGAGAATGTTGGTGGGAGGAAAAGGGGTGATAGAAAAGAAAATAAAAGATAGTGATGGAAGGAATGAAAATGTTGGGGGGGGGGGCGGATTAAAGGCAGTATGGAAGAAAGGAAAAACATCAAAGAAAATTATGGTCCGAATGTTTGAGTGTATGTGTTTGCCATCTGTAATGTTATGGGTGTGAAACATGAATGATGAATGCTCAGGTGAGGAAAAGATAAAATCAGAAACAAAAGAATAAGGGAGATGTGTGGATGGAGAAATGGAATGGTTGATAGAGCAGAGAAGGGTGTACTAAGGTGCCTTGGGTATATGTGTAGAATAGATGAAGACAAGAAGGTTTGCAGAATGCTTAAATCCCGAGGCTGAGGGAGGTAGAAGGAGAGGAAGGCCAAAGAAGAGATGGATGGATGGATGGATGGAGTGAGGAAGATTTTAAGTGGAAGGGGTTTGAATTTGGAAGAGGGCAGGCGAGCCGCTGAGGACAGAAGGAGATGGGGGGCTGTGGTTAGGGGAAGGTGAAAGGTGAGGTATGTACGTACTTGTGAGAAAGAATTATGGCGGGCACCACCAAACGAGTGGGAAAGGTGAATAGCGAAATATATATATATAAATATAATATATATATATATATATATATATATATATATATATATATATATATATATATATATATATATATAATATATATATATATATATATATATATATATATATATATATATATGTGTGTGTGTGTGTGTGTGTGTGTGTGTGTGTTAAAGATTTTAGGAAAGAGACAGCAGAATTTTTGGTTAAAAGCAGCTTAGAAAGAAAAGTTTCCAGTGTTTTATCCCGTAATATAAAGGAATATTGTGTTATCCTTTAAGTTAAGAAATACTAAGGTTTTCCCTCCTTCCCCCACCCCTCATCCCCACCAGTCAAAGACCTACTAAGCCTACTAAGCTGTAAGGTCACAAGCTCACACACACACACACAGCATATATATATATATATATATATATATATATATATATATATATATATATATATATATATATATATATATATATATATATATATATATATATATATATATATATATATATATATATATATATATATATATTATAAAGGAAAATGTATTTATACAAAAAATTTAAAAACGTAAAAATTAAGCTTATAAGGTAATAAACGTAATTATTAATCAAAAGGGAAGCCTCTAATTCTAAAAAGTAACACCTTTTTTTTTTTGTAAGATTATTTCATTAAAATAAAATAGGAATTTGGGAGAACAAGTTACGTGTAATATTATAATTAAACTTTTTACCATTAGTTTCTTTCACAAAGTTTGAATTTAAATTTGTGTATAAAGTATATTCGTACGCACGCACGCATATATATATTAGTGATGGCATCCGCATCCGCATCCGCATCCGCATTCGAAAATTCAACACATCCGCATCCGCATCCGCACTTTCAAAAATTCAACATCCGCATCCGCATCCGCACTTCTCCAAAATTTTCCGCATCCGCATCCGCATCCGCAAATTGGAAAATGTGACATCCGATCCATCACTAATATATATATATATATATATATATATATATATATATATATATATATATATATATATATATATATATATATATATATATATATATATATATATATATATATATATATATATATATGCGAATTGTAGATCAAGAGTGAGGGTGAAGAGAGAACTATCGGATTGGTTTAGCATAGGAGTGGGATTGAGACAGGGGTTTGTAATATCTCCATGTTATTTAATCTATTGATGAATGGTTTACTTAGAAAAATGGAGAGAGAAGGGAAGAGTATTACGTTGAGAAATATGGAGGGTGAATGTGAAGTGAATGTTTTACTTTTTGCAGATGATGCGGCATGTGTTGGTGGCAGAATCTGGAGAAAAGATGAGAATACTTGTGAGAGAGTTTGAAGGGAAATGTGCAAACACGAGATTGAAATTCAATCCAGCGAAGAATAAAGTTATGAGGATTGGAGGTGGGGATGAGGAAATGTGGAGGGAGGAATTGGTTTGTAGAAGTGAGAATGGAAACTTGAGGAGGTGAATTCAAATATCTAGTAATGTTGGGTGGAAGGTAAGGGTGGGACGGAAAAAGGAATAAAGAACAGAGTGGTAGAAGGAATGAAAGTATTGGGGGGCCTAAGAAAAGTATGGAAGAAAGGAAAAATTTCGAAAGAAATAAAGATAAGAATGTTTGAATGTATGTGTTCACCT
>SEYY01001125.1:127500-145000 GCA_009176605.1 Armadillidium nasatum | reverse complement strand
TTACGTCTTCCTCCAACATCGTCAGTAGTTCTATTTTAAGAGAACAATTACCACCAACAAATAAAATGCATACATGCGTGAAAACGAATAACCTTCCCCCCCCCCTAAACCCTAAATCTCCCTCCCCATCAAATTCTAAAATTAAGGACATGGAAACAATCTCTCGTGCTTGACGCAATCCATAAATCTTCTTAGCAATGAATTAAGTTACAGAAGGCAAACGCAACCCACACAAAAATTATGTACCCATCGGCGTGCAGTAAGAACACTTTTTAAAAAAGATAAAAACCATTAAGAAATTAACAAATAATTAAAATAATAATTAATAATAATTTCACAATGTCACAAGCTTTATTCAAATATTGTACATTTACAGGTTTTCAATTTTTAAAGTAGGCCCTATACTATTAAATTCAATAATAATAATAATAATAATAATAATAATAATAATAATAATAATAATAATAATAATAATAATAATATAATAATGAAATAATAATATAAAATAATCAAATAATAATAATAATAATAATAATAATAATAATAATATAACAATAATAATATTCTGACTGTTCAGTTCTCTGAAAAGGGTCTGTTAGGGGGAATAATAATAATAATAATAATAATAATAATAATAATAATAATAATAATAATAATAATAATAATAAGTAATAATTACTTTTTATAAAAGAAATAAAATTCTTGATTATTTCCATATTAAAAAATATTTTTTAAAAATGGTTGATATATGGAAATAAGTATGGGAAAAGCTATATTTAATAAAAATAATAATAAAATATTACTATTATTAATATAATATAATATATATATATATATATATATATATATATATATATAATATATATTATATATATATATATATATATATATATATATATATATATATATATATATATATATAAAATATAATATAATACTAATAATAATAATACTAAAAAAAAAAAAAAAAAAATAATAATAAATAATAATAAATAATAATAATAATAATAATAATAATAATAATAATAATAATAATAATAATAATAATAGATAATAATCGCTTTGTATCATTTGTATGCTGTCAAATCGGAGTGAACAAATTTACATACAAAACGAAATTTTTACCAAAAAAAAAAAAAATTCAGTGCGAATTAAAAGAAAAAAAAAATCCGTGTGCGTGAAAAGAAAGATTTAAATTTTATCTTAAAAAAAGAAGAAAAAAAAAAGGTTTATACCTCTCCAGCATTGCCATATTCCAGTAGGGGAACGTTCTAGAAACTTTAATTCTAGTACTCGCCTCTAGGAATTGAACCATGATACTTTTTACCAAGCGAACTAATTATTCTACAATTTAAATTACAGATTGTTATCCCAAATCAACGATTTGATATAACCAGAGTTATGGGGTATAACAAGGATAATAAAAGCTTTTTAAGAATGTTCATTAGGTGTTCCTCAACTGCATAATCACGTCTTTCGTTATTTCTACTAGCAGCAAGTGCCATACCATATTTGGCCCTCTAGTGTTAGTGCCAGAGCCTAACTCATGCTTTTCTGAGTATCATTTCTAGCTTTTTTCTAGCAACTTCAACATACTTGCTTACGATTTCATTTCTTCTTTTACTTTCTATACTAATAACTTTATAAGGAGCATCGGACGGTCACTGCATTTTCCGCATCATGGGTCGCATTTTCGCACCGCACAGCGCAATTGTAGAATAAGAGCGTAAATCTCAGTGCTGCACCGTGCCGCACCTTGGTTTAATAAGTTTAGATACAAATGCGGTGTGTCGGAACTGCCACCCTTGATTTTACATAATCCAGATCTTGCTCTTGTGCGTGTGTGTGTGTGCGATATATATATATATATATATATAATATATATATATATATATATATATATATATATATATATATATATATATATATATATATATATATATATATATATATATATATATATATATATATATATATATTCCATTAGAAAAAGTTGATAATAGAAAAGACCTTTAAATAGAATAAATATGCTATTCAGGATCTCATCCTTCTTCCACTTCCCCAGGAGTCTCCCCAATGACACTTCCAAGACCCTTATATATCCTTCCCTCCCCCTCCCCCATGACAACACTCTAGAGTTAGTAAAATCTTCAGACAAGTCATGAGACGCTTATGAGATTCCAAAGAGTCGCCGGTATGCCCATACTAATGAGGTATCTAATCTAAGAGTCAAAGTATGCATGGCGAAAGAGCTCAATTCAGTCTATACATCTCACGAATTCTAATAATAATCTCCAAACACGGTAACAAAAAAAATCTTAGTAATAATAATAGTAGCAGTAGTAGTAGTAGTAGTAAACATATTATTAATTATTATTATTATTATTAATTATTATTTACCACAAGTACCAATGACTTTCCAAATTGTCATAATTCCTTACAATACGCAGATGACATTGCGATCTTAATTTCAGACTGAGAAACAAACAAACTAAAGTACAAAGTAAATAATGAATTATAAAACATGGATTGAGGCTAACAAGCTCTCTCACTCAACTTACGTTAAACATTATTTACACACACACACACACACACACACACACACACACACACACACAAAAAGTCTTGCTTAATATTGAAAATGATAAATATAAATCGGTCAACGTTTGCAAAATTATTAGGTGTTTTCATCCTGTCTGATAAATTAGCTTTAAAAGAACACATGAAGAGTCTTGTTATAAAAAATTAAAAAATTAAAAACTATTCAATGTACAAGATAAATTACGCATTTCTAAATTTAGTAGACTTTATTCAAACAAAAGAAAAGAATCTTTAAGTAGTTTTAATACTTTTTCTACCATCACTAACGAAAAATATAATTTTCACCCTATCTTTACTGAGAAGGATCATTTTTACCCTATCTTTACTGAAATTTTTTTTAACCTTATCTTTACTAAAAAAAAAAATAAAAATAAAAAAATAAAAAAAATAAAAAAAAGATATATCTTTTAAAATTAAAATTTTTGGAAGGTCATTCGTATACAAGGACATGGATAAGAGGAATAGCCTCTCTAAAACCGTTCAAAAATTACTTCTGCTTAATAAAGAGTAAAATATATTAAATACCACTTACTACTGAAGAAATAACATAGTATGAATTTAAATATTATTTATACTGCAGTTCTAATGAGCACACACCCTATCCGTCAATCTTTTATTATTATTATTATTATAATTTTTTTTTTTTATTATTATTATTTTATTGTTATTATTATTTTATTATTATTATTATTATTATTATTATTTTTTATTATTATTATTATTATTATTATTATTATTATTATTATTTTTATTTTTATTATTATTATTATTATAATTATTACATGAGCATACATTTGTGTGTATTTTACTTAAAAATTAGTATAACAACACTTGTGTGCATAAACTGTATGAAAAGATCTGGCCTCCAACATAATCATCACTCAAGCAACCCTTTTCACTTTAAATTATTTCCAACAACATTTGTGACCAATTATAAATATTCTGAATTTTAAAATTCTTCATTTGGTCTAAAAAAGGCATTTATTATTATTATTATTATTATTATTATTATTATTATTATTATTATTATTATTATTATTATTATTATTATTATTATTATTATTATTATTATTTTTTTTAAATTACTTATCCTACTGTACATATAGTATATATATTTATATATTATATATATAATAAATATATATATATATATATATATATATATATATATATATATATATATATATATATATATATATATATATATATATATAATATATATATATATATATATATATAATATATATATATAATATAAATATAATATAAATATAAATATAAATATAAAATATAAAATATAAATAAATAAAATATATATATATATATATATATATATATATATATATATATATATATATATATATATATATATATATATATATATATATATATATATATCACTTGCATGTAAAAAAGATATAAATATATCAGAAAAAGTATTTTATATAATTACCTACCGCCCGATCCCTCCTAGCCTGGAATCTAGGAATTTATCACCGTTGCCTGGAAATTTAGGAATCTATCAACCTAGCCTGGCAATCTGGGAATCTATCAACCTAGCCTTGGAATTTAGAAATCCAACAACCTAGCCTGGCAATCTAGGAATCTATCAACCTAGCTTTGGAATCTTGTAATATATTAATCTAGCCTGGGAATCTAGGAATCTATCAACCTAGCCTGACAATCTAGGAATCTATCAACATTAACCTAGCTTGCCAATCCAGAAATATTGCAACCTAGCCTGCGAATTTATGAATCTATCAACGTAGTCTGGGAATCTAGAAATCTATCATGCTAGCCTGGAAATCTATCATCCTAGCCTGAGAATCTAGGAGTCTAACAACCTAGTCTGGGAATCTAGGAATATATCAATCTAGCCTGGGGATCTAATAATCAATCAACCTGGCCTGGCAATCTAGGAATCTATCAACCTAGCCTGGGAATCAAGAAATCTTTCAAGTTTCAACTTTCTTGGCCTTTGAGTGAAATCCAAATTCTAAAAACATTTTGCATAATGTAAAATTAACAATGAGTCAATTCACAAGCTGCATTTTTATGTAATTAGGGTTTCTCCTCCCGCCTCCCTCATCACCCCATCTTTATAAGTTCACACCCGGCATGTTTTTGCCATTAAACATAGAGGGAAACTTCTGAGGAATCATTTCACGGACTCTCACCATACAAATATGATTCGTTGTCATCACAAGTAAACTTATGATTTAAATTTGCCATCATAAATCGTTTTATAACTTCTCTTTACGATTTAATTATCGGTTTAACGACCAATTCACAAACCTGACATTTTCAAGGTTCTTTTAATAACTATTATTTATGCACACTTAAAAAAATAAAAAAAATTAAAAAAAACTCACTGAAATCTGAAAGAAATTAAAATCTGGCAACCTATTATTTGTATACTTGGTCCTCTATAAGTACAGATATTTAATTAAATATGATTATTTTTAGACGACAATATAAGGCAAATACTTTTTTTTTTTTTTTTTTTTTTTTTTTTTTTTTTTTTTTTTTTTTTTTTTTTTTTTTTAAAGCTTTATGATTTATTTCACTACTCAGTAGTCGGGGAGGGAAAGGGGGAGGGGAATGAGTGACTTCGCCGTGCACAGTATTCAAATCGGCTAGTGTCCGTATAATTAATAACGTAATTATTAATTAATAATAATTAATTAATAAATTATTAATAAATATTTTTTTAAATAACCCAAACAACTCATTAAATTATTAACGTATTATATATATATATATATATATATATATATATAATATATATATATATATATATATATATATATATATATATATATATATATATATATATATATATATATATACAGTAAAATCTTCCCTAATATAGATTAGATACACGTCATAAAATAAGCATAAAAAGTAGGTTTAATATTTGAAGAAAGAAAGAAAAAAAAAAAGCTTGCTAATGATGACACAGCAAAATACAAAATTTTATAATGATACTAAACATGAAAAAAAAAAATAATATAAAGTTTGTTATAATAATTTGCAATCATTAAATTTTTATATACACACTAAATATATTTTAAGGTATTCAACATACTGTACTATGCTATAAATTTGATATATATATATATATATATATATATATATATATATATATATATATATATATATATATATATATATATATATATATATATATATATATATATATATATATATATATATATATATATATATATGTACGAAATAATGGTCTGTACGTCCGCAGACTGTTGCTAGTCTGAACTAATTTTAAATTTCAAACATTCAGTTAAAACTGTTTTAAAAGAAAATATTGCAAATGCAACAATTAAAAATATATGACGACAAAATATGAATTTAAAAAAAAAATTTTTGATTAAATTACTAAATAGAAAATTAAAAAACAAATAAAATTTAAATATATAAGAAAAATAGTCTGTAATTTTACGTGAGTTTCAAAACGTCTTAAAGAACTATTTTGAATTAGAAAACTAACAACACAATTCTCTTAACGACAAAATTTAAGTATATATATATATATATATATATATATATATATATATATATATATATATATATATATATATATATATATATATATATATATATATATATATATATATATATATATATATGCTATAATAAATAAATGTTAATTTTCAAACTTCCCATCTCTCACTCTACAAAAAAAAATCTGGCAAAATTCCACAGATAAATCCACAGGATAAAATCAAGTTTTTCATATATTATTATTATTATATTAATAAAAAATTATTTTTTGCTTAAAAAAAATTTATTTTCAAAATAAAAAAAATTAAAAATTAAAATATTTAAATTAAATACAAAAAATTAAAATTTACACTAAATATAACAAGTTATATATATATATATAATATTATATTATATATATATATATATATATATATATATATATATATATATATATATATATATATATATATAATATAACTGACCACAGTTAACTTTATTAAACTTATATGAAATACAAAGAAAAAGAAAAGAGAAATTACACTGAAAAAAGCTATGATGTCTCCCAATTTTTAAATTTTTAAAATGTAAAATTAAACATCTTGCTCTAACTCACTTTATTCCACGATTATTTTGTAGTTCCCTTTAATTAATGTAATTACGTAGCTTTTTATTTATATATATATATATATATATATATATATATATATATATATATATATATATATATATATATATATATATATATATATATATATATATATATATATATATAATATATATATAATAAAAAAAAAAAAAATTTTATTTTTTTTTTTTTTTAATATTTAATTTTTTCAATAAAATAATGGAAACATTAAAATTTCTTTTTAATTTTATGAAATATTAAAAACAAATTAAAAATTTAAATTATGAAATTAAATAAATTACAACGTTAATTAAATCAATTAAAATAAATTTAAAATTCATAACGGCAACTATGGGTAAAGAATATATAAGAAAAAGGAAGCACTGATAGTACCGTACGATATTTATACTTATTAATATATATATATATATAATATATATATATATATATATATATATATATATATATATATATATATATATATATATATATATATATATATATATATATATAAACTCTCCCATTGTTTATGAATCGTTAAAAAATTCCAATTTTAGTATCATGTTACAAAAAATATAAAATAAAATAAAATAAAAAAATAAATAAAAACTTTTTTTTCTAAGTTACAAAAAAAATTAAATTAAAAATACTAATAAAAATAAAATTTAAACAATACCTTTATCTAATCAAACCTAACTTAATCTACCTAACCTAACCTAAATAAACCTAACATTATTGAACGTTAACTAAAATCAAATCTAACCTTACCCAAGTCTAAATATATAATATTAATTTAAAATTCTAAATAAAGTTCTAAAAACTAAGAACTAAATGAGGTTTGGGAGAATATTCTGAACATGGTCATATATATATATATATATATATATATATATATATATATATATATATATATATATATATATATATATATATATATATATATATATATATATATATATATATATTAATTTTAATTTAATATAACAAAAATAAATAACATTTATTTAAATTAAAGAATAAAATGTAATTTGCTTTCGCAATTATAATGTTAAAAGAATTTTTTTTAGAAAAACTTTGGAAACGAAACCGCTTATATGGTATCGCAAAGATCTCCCTCCCCCCCCTCCCTTATTTTGGGGATATATATTTAACATTCCCTCGTGGTCCGAAAAAGCAGACCACTTGTTTTTCCGATCTCTACCGCAGCAGAGGTTTATAGAATGGAGTTTGAATATTAAATATTAAATAGAAAATGGTGTCTTCTTTACCAACCTCAAAAATCCGCAGAAATACAGCTGATTATATATATATATATATATATATATATATATATATATATATATATATATATATATATATATATATATATATATATATATATATATATATATATATATATATTATATATATATATATATATATATATATATATATATATATATATATATATATATATATATATATATATATACACACGTGTGTGTGTGTATGCAATATCCCAATATTAAATTTTAAAAAGTAAAACTCAGAAACAATAATAATAATATAGGGTAAATACTGATGAAAAATTTTTGCAGCAAAAATTGGTTCAGCTCTGCAGCATTTTATTTTTGCTTCGGTAAAATAAACAATGAAAAAAGGATAAACATTGTTTAGATATATTTTTTTTTCTTCTTCTTTTAATAATAATTGGAATTTACTGTTGGTTTTGTGTATAGATATATAATGTTCATATTGACAGATACTAAATTTGTTGTACGATTATTTCTGTGCAATAAATATATATATATATATATATATATATATATATATATATATATATATATATATATATATATATATATATATATATATATATATATATATATATATATATATATATATATATATATATATATTATCCCTCTCTCTCTCTCTCTCTCCCTGCTTCCCTCGCTCTCTCTCTCCCTTTCCCTCTCCCTGCTTTCCTCGCTCTCTCTCACCCTCTTTCCCTCGCTCTCTCTCTCTCTCAAAATTATTCAATTTTTTTTTTTTTTAAATAAAAATAAAAAATTGGCAACCAACTTGTTTAGCCAATAATGATGTAAATATGGGAAAGGAATGGAGCCTGCTGCTCCTCATGCATTATATATCAACACTGACCAAATCTGAACTCCAAATATGTAACTTTGCATTTTCTTATTCTCAAGAAAATTGGATTTTTTAAAGTAATAAAAGATCACATCTGAATTCAAAAAATTTAAAAAAAAATAATAAAAAATTCATTGTTTTGACTTTTTCATCGAACTCCCAAGTAGTGTTACCAAATGGGTTTGTGAGATGGAGGGGTTTGGGGGAGAACACCCCACCCCTACCTGGAAACATTTAGAACTTTCTTCCCGCCACGAAAAACGCTACATCTACTATATTTATCAAAACATTACATCTATTATTTATCAAAATCGCCATTGTGCATTGCTAGACCCAAAGTTTTGAAAATTTTCAACTTAAATATTTTTTAACAAATATTTTGAATCTCACATATATAATATATATATATATATATATATATATATATATATATATATATATATATATAATATATATATATATATATATATATATATTATATATATATATATATACCTGAAAGGGTTAAAAAGGACGACGTTTCGACCTATCGTTGAAACCACCTTCAGTTTCAGAATAGAAAGAGAGCTCAACGATCAGGGTCAAGAGTTCATTGTTATTTAACTTTTTGCCATATTTAAATGACATCGTTTTATGTAATATATATATATATATATATATATATATATATATATATATATATATATATATATATATATATATATATATATATATATATATATATATATATATATATATATATATATATATATATTATATATATATATATATATATATATATATATATATATATATATATATATATATATATATATATATATATATATATATATATATATATATATATATATATTCTACAGGCATTGAACTATTTGAGGCAAGTTCTTTAGTAAGTTATTTATCGGAATATGCAAGATGGTTCGAAGTTGGGACTTACCACGGCAAATGATCACCCCTAATATTCAAGTCAGAATAGTGGAAGAGAATTTGAGTACTAATAAGGGAGGGGGTGAGGGAGTCCTTTATCATATGTATCATATTTAATTAAGAACCTTTTTTAAATATATCTCAAAACTTTATTCGGTGACCCCTTGAAGAGTGCATAGTCATTATTAAAATTTAAATACAAACTAAAAATAAAACACAAAAAAAAAAAAAATAATCCCAAAATAACCAACCTAAAAACCCAGAGATCTTATCAAAATAAAATACACGTATTTAAAAAAAAAAAAAAGTTATACACTGCAGAAACAAAACATACACACAGCTTATAAAACACTAAAATGTATACACGCCTAGAAACACAGACTGGCAGACGAGACTATTACAAATCAGGCTCAAAATTCGCACAAATCAGCGAAAAAGAACACGCACGAACCTGTTAATTATATGAATACACAATTACATTTTTTAATGCAAGTCATTCTTACCATATATATATATATATATATATATATATATATATATATATATATATATAATATATTATAATATATTATATATATTTATATATATATATATATATATATATATATATATATATATATATATAATATATATATATTAATGCCAAAAGGATCATAATAAATTTAAAATATTTTTAAGAAATTTACTACCAACGTTTCGGGTGTGAACTACTCCGACACATTCTCAAGGCTTATAATAGAATGAACAAAATAATAATTATTAAAAAAACAAAATAACAGTAAAAAAAATTTACAAAATTACTATATAAAATAAATAAATAAATGTATATAAAATTTAACATATAGAGAAAGGTTTTATCCCAAATCGAAATCTCACTTCAAAATTATAATATTATCTGAATACAAATTTTCATTTAATTTAGGTTTGTGATGATAAATATATAAAGATTCCAACAAATGGAGGTCCGACTCTTGCTCAAAATCCAAAATTTTAAAACTTGAAATTTGTATTGGATGATTCAATTGAAGAAAATGTGTCAATAAAAATTATTTAGTATTATTATTTTTATCTTTTTAATCTTTCTTTCTAACCCACCATAATTTCATTTCTTTTTAACTTTTTTTTTCTAACCTACCATGAGTGTTAATAGCAGAATAGGGGAGATGATGCAACTGGTCCAAAGTTCTGAAAGAAACACCTCCTTCCACCAAATAACTTCCCAAAGTTATTAAAAAGAAATCCAAGCTCAGATCCTAACAACATAGTAGCCAAGGGCAATAGTATGAGGTGATATGAGGAAAGACATGACCAATAGTATGAGGTGATATGAGGAATGACATGGCCAATATTATAATTGTGTCGCTAACATAACTAACATTTACTCAACGTATTTTATAACTTTTATCACACCTTCATTATCTCATAAAAGATAACAACAATAACCCTTTCAGTAGCTATTGCATCTATTTTAATTAAATTTTAATAACCATTTACTAAAAGGATGGGCTATTGCCCTTTTATGTAATGACCTTCATTTATACTTACACATGTGTGCACACAAACGAACACCTATCACTTATAATTACAAAATTACGACAAAAATATTGACTTTCATTCACGCGAAAAAGATATAAAAAAATCAATATTTCAAAAGCACACAAAAAACACATACCAACGCACATACATACACACGAAAACAAAGTTAAATCAAAATCTTCATAAAATTTGAAAAACAAATACACAAATATATATATATATATATATATATATAATATATATATATATATATATATATATATATATATATATATATATATATATATATATATATATATATATATATATATATATATATATATATATGCGCTTTATTCAAGATCAATATCCTTATCTAGCCAGCAACATATTTAAAAAAACTACTTAACCTACGTAAAAAAGGAATATATTTTTAGAATCCTTGCCGAATTTCAGGTAGGAAACATTGGGAAATAAAAAATAAATTCTTATAATAAAGTTTATATAAGTAAAGTTTACTTATTTTTAAGTCTCGCGAGAATCGTAGGTCTGGCAATCTCCGTTTTTTTTTTCAATTTTTTCGAAATTGGAAAAAATGGGAAATACCCCAAATCGTCGACAGGAAAAGTTGTCTACAGTATCATCATCACTCACGGGTACATAACACAAATTTAAGTTTGTTACGTCATCAGTTGTCGTACAAAACCATTTTTTTTATTATTTATTTTCAAACATTTTACACTTTTCCTACCTGAAATTCGACAAGGATTCTAAAAATATAATCATTTTTTCGTACGTTAAGTAGTTTTTAAAATATGTTGCTGGCTAGATGAGGATATTGATCTTGAAATAATACATATATATATATATATATATATATATATATATATATATAATATATATATATATATTATATATATATATATATATATATATATATATATATATATATATATATATATATATATATATATATATAAAGTCAAAAGATTCGGCTGTGTATTGAATAAAATGAGGTGGAGCAGCGTCTGCGTCATTTTACATAAAAACATGATTTCTGATACCCATTCAAATACTGTACTTGCACATCCTATTCTCAAATACGAGTATAATAAATAATGTACAATTTACACTACTATAAATATATCTGCTTTCTCTCATTCTCAATAATAATAATAATAATAATAATAATAATAATAATAATAATAATAATAATAATAATAATAATAAATAAAACTAATAACAATAATAATAATAATAAAAATAAAAATAAATAATAAAATGTGATAATAAAAATAATAATTGCTAATAAAAATAATTGATAATAATTGATAATAATAATAATTTATAATAAATAATAATAATAATAAATTGCGATTGATAATGTTTTTAAAAATAATTTAAAATAATAAATAATAGTAATAACTTTGTTTACATTATAAGTATTACTGTATCAAGTATTTTGAAAAATTTCTAAGAAAAAAATTGGTTTATTTACTGAAATTTGAATGAAAATTTTTATAGCTTTTATGTAGTTGCGTGCATTCGTTCTATAATTTCTTTTCGCTTTATGTTGATTTATTAGTGTTCTTTATCATCCACAAAATATATATATATATATATTATATATATATATATATATATATATATATATATATATATATATATATATATATAATATATATATATATATATATATATATATATATATATTATATATAGTGTGTGTGTGTGTGTGTGTGTGTATAAGCGCATTGTACCTTCTACTATTGTTTTGGAACAAGTTGATTTATCAGTGTATGTTGTTTTGTGTACATTTGGTTTATCGGTGTATGACTGTACTGTATATTTTATTGTTGTTTAGAGTACACTCTTTTATATAATAGTGTATGGTACCTTCTACTGTTGTTTTGAGTACAGTTTTTTTTTTATATAACAGTGTATGGTATTTTCGACTCGAGTACATTTTTTTTATATAATAATGGTCCTTCTACTGTTTTGAGTATATTTTTTATGTATCAGTTCGTGGTACCTTTTACTATTGTTATATGAATATTTTTGATTAGTGTATGATATTTTCTACTACTGTTGCGTGTATTTTTTTTATATTTATTAATGCAAGATGTCTTCTACTATTGTTTAATGCATTTATTTGATTATTAGTGTATATGGTACCTATATTATTTTGCGCACTTTTTATTACATTAGTAATCTTCTATTTTTGATTTCTCAAAGAATGATAACTTCAATTATTGTTTTAAGTATATTTTGGTGAGATGTAAGTGAATGGTATCATCTACGATTGTCTATTATATTTTTATTCATAAGAGTATGGGTATAATCTACTATTATCTACTATTACTACTATTACATCAGAGTATGAAATCTTCTACAATTATTGTGTTTATTTTTTTATCCATTAGTGTTTGGTATCTTCTACAAAGAAAGAAAGAAATTAGAACAAAAATATCACAAATTTTAATATTTTTATTATTTAAGATTAATATTTTAGTCGCACAGTAAACAAAAAAGAAAGTCTGAATTTTTTGTTAGCATTTAATCAGAGATTAAAAACGAAAAAATTTTTTTTTTAATCTGAGCAACAAAACGATTTGGTCGCGAACATTATTTTAATTTTTTTTAATAATATATATATATATATATATATAATATATATATATATATATATATATATAATATATATTATATATATATATATATATATATATAATATATATATTAATATATAAATAAAATAAAAATTTAATAAAAAATAAATAAAATAATCAATAAATAATAATAAAATAATAATAATAATAATAATAATAAAATATATAAATAAAAAAAAAATTAAAATATAAAAAAAAAAAATAAATAAAAAATTAATAATAATAAATAGCAATAATAATATAATATTATTAGCTAATAATAATAAAAAATAATAATAATAATAATAATATAATAATATAATAATTATTAAAACTGAGTATAATTGTAGTAACAAAATCTTCATAATTATAATTTAAAAGTTTTTTTTTAATAATAACTTTTTTGCAACATTTGTCATCCCTTTAAACTTTAAATGCTCAAAAACAATCATTTAATTCCACACAAATGCACGCGCGTTCACACATACACTTTGCACTGACATACAAACATATACATTTGGCAACATGCCTATACCAAAATTAATAAGGTTTCTAATATATATATATATTATATATATATATATAATATATTATAATATATATATATATATATATATATATATATATATATTATATATATATATATATATATATAAATATTTAAAAGGTCTTAAAAAAAAGGAATATCTATTTGTAAAATGGCAAACGTTGTCACATAATATTGGCATTCTATTAAGGCAAAGAAATTATATTTTGATGAAAGTTATACTTCAATTTAAAGCAATTTTTTTTTTTCTGTAAATAATAATAATAATAAAATAATAATAATAATAATAATAATAATAATAATAATAATAATAATAATAATTATAATAATAATAATAATAATAATAAAATAAAAGTAATAATAAAAAATAAAAAAAAAAAAAAAAAAAAAAAAAAAAAAAAAAAAATAATAATAAAAATAATAATAAATTATAAATAAAAAATAATAATAATATTTACAAGGACTACATCAGATTACAATTATTGTTGACCTTTTAACAACTTATCTAAATTCTTAACAAGTAATCGTTAATAATTTTCTTCACACATTTCAATGATGCGTCGAAACAACAACAACAACAACAATGGAAAAAAAACTCTCTCTCTCTCTCTCTCTCTCTCTCTCATTGAGTGGGTTAGGGGGGGGCACTCAATGATGGGGGATCAAAATAAGCCCAATGTAAGATAAAGCTCTCATGAAGGAGCAAACGAAAGCTTAACGGTGAGGAAGATGAAAAACAGGAGAAGTAGATGATGGCAAAAAGAGTTCCACAGAAAAGTAGCTGAAAAAAAAAAGCAGGTACCATACTCCCTTTATATATATATATATATATATATATATATATATATATATATATATATATATATATATATATATATATATATATATATATATATATATATATATATATATATATATATATATATATATATATATATATATATATATATATATATATATATATATATATATATTTTTTATATTATTTTCAATACCTCCTCTACACTGAAAATGAACGATCATTTATTTTCTCATCTGTCCTCTCTCAAAACGTCAAACCTATATCGTAAAATTCATCCATGTACCTACCTAACACAAACACACACACACACGAATGATTATAATTGCAGTTTACGTAATACGAGTACAAATTTCTTGCAAGATAAAGTTAGCCAAAAAAGAAAAAAAAAACAACTCGCGAAAAAAACGCGCGCAAAAAAAAAAAAAAAACACCAAATCGAATTAAAAATTAATATATTTGATTTTAGTATTGTGACTGAAATTTATTCAAGGCTTCTTTTTGAATTCTACTTAATGTGTAAAGAATATTTATTAATGACATCTTGTGTGTATAATGTGTTATATATATATATATATATATATATATATATATATTATATATATATATATATATATATATATATATATATATATATATATATATATATATATATATATATATATATATATATATATATATATATATGAAGAAAGACGTAAATAAATTGGATTCACCAATACTCAATATTATCATGAACGAATAATAGAAAAAAAATAGATATTATAAGAGTAAAATTTACATAAAATAATCAAAAACGCTTACCTAAATTAACTGTTGATAAAATTTAAAATTCTGACTCCAAATGCAACATATTTCAGCGCGTTCAAAGTTGAATATAAAATATATTACAGAAATTAAATAAAGACTTTGGTACAATGTGAGCTACGGTATTATCCCTACCGATGACATCATAAATAATGGCAACAGGATAAGGTCAGTAATACCCAAATGACCGAATTTAAAACAAATACAACCATCATACAATCATAAACGCTAATCAAAATGATCAAAAAAAAATGTTAACATCACTATGATTCTACACAAAGGAGAATTAAAACTGAAATGATTGCTTATTAAATAAGCGGAAATGTGATCAAGTGCAACAAATAATAATAATAATAATAATAATAATAATAATAATAATAATAATAATAATAATAATAATAATAATAATAATAATAATAATAATAATAATAATAATAATAATAATAATAATAATAATAATAATAATAATAATAATAATAAATGTGAAAACAAATCTATCAATCTTTAAAAGATGAAAGTTGGAAAAGTGGTGAGATCTTCAATATAAGTGGAGGGTCGAATCCCAATGTTATACAATCACTATATATAATATATATATATATATATATATATATATATATATATATATATATATATATATATATATATATATATATATATATATATATATATATATATATATATATATATATATATATATATATATATATATATATATAAGATATATACTTTCAACTATATAAAAAATTATGAAACTTACAAAAATATTTATAGGTTCAATAATAATAATAATTTTGACTTTTGAGCATCATATAACAGTATTATAAATTTTAATTAATAAAATTGACCATTTGAATTTTTTTTTTTTTTTTGAGAGAGAGAGAGAGAGAGAGAGAGAGAGAGAGAGAGAGAGAGAGAGAGAGAGAGAGAGAGAGAGAGAGAGAGAGAGAGAGAGAGAGAGAGAGAGAGAGAGAGAGAGAGAGAGAGAGAGAGAGAGAGAGAGAGAGAGAGAGAGAGAGAGAGAGAGAGAGAGAGAGAGAGAGAGAGAGAGAGAGAGAGAGAGAGAGAGAGAGAGAGAGAGAGAGAGAGAGAGAGAGAGAGAGAGAGAGAGAGAGAGAGAGAGAATGAACATAAAAAGGTTAGAGATATTAAAAATACGTTTCCATTAACTTTTTTTCCTTTTTATGGTGTTAAAATGAATGGGACTAAGATTACTTTTTAAAAAATTACTAACACAATTACTTTCATTTATTTTTTCCTCATTACAAATATTATTTCTTTTTATGCTGTCTAATAAACAGTAAATTTTTTTTTAAAAAATTATTTAAATCTAGTTACTTTTGCAAATTGATTTCGTTCATTAATTCTATGACTTAACTCTTGAGAAGAGTTGTTAA
>SEYY01001125.1:115000-117500 GCA_009176605.1 Armadillidium nasatum | reverse complement strand
TAATAATAATAATAATAATAATAATAATAATAATAATAATGAAGTTTAAAATAATTTATTTATATTAAAGTTATTTATTGATTAAGAAGTTAAGTATAAAATTAATAATTATTAAATAAAGTCAAAATTGTTAATTACCGAGTTTGAATTAAAGTTATCACTAAATTAAAAGCGATTAGAGTTATAAAGGAATTAAAGATTAAGTTACAAATTAAAAAGTTATTAAATTATTAACCATTTACTATGATAAGAAGTCAAGATATTAAATGGCCAAGTTTAAAATTAAAGTTATTAAAGTTATTAATGGTTCAATTTGATTAAAAAAAATCCAGAGAAATTAAAGAAAAAGTTTTAAATTAAAAGTTATTAACGATTTAGTTTGGCAAAAAGTTAAGTAAAAGTTATTAAAGTTATTTAAGTTTTTAACAAAAGTTAAAGTTACTACAGTTTTAAAAGTAAGTTATCATTAAATAAAGATTAAGTTACAAATTAAAAAGTTATTAAATTATTAACCATTTACTATGATAAGAAGTCAAGATATTAAATGGCCAAGTTTAAAATTAAAGTTATTAAAGTTATTAATGGTTCAATTAGATTAAAAAAAATCCAGAGAAATTAAAGAAAAAGTTTTAAATTAAAAGTTATTAACGATTTAGTTTGGCAAAAAGTTAAGGTAAAAGTTATTAAAGTTATTTAAGTTTTTAACAAAAGTTAAAGTTACTATATACAGTTTAAAAGTGTTTTAAATCGTTTAATGATTTACGAAATTAAAAGTCAAGTTTAAAATTAAAGTTAAATTATTAACAAAAGTTAAAGTTACTAAAGTTTTAAGTTAAGTTTTTAATGGTTTAATTTAAGTTTAAAATTAAAGTTATCAAATTATTAACAAAAGTTAAAGTTAATAAAGTTTAAAGTTAAGTTTTTAATGGTTTAATGTGTTAAGTTTAAAATTAAAGTCATTAAATTATTACCGGTTTAGTTTGGTAAGATGTTAATTTAATTCCCTACATTTTTATAAACTCTTTATTACAAACTCTGATAACTCAAATCTACTTCACTACCAAAATTATTTTAAAAATCGTAACCTTTTCTTTTTTTAATAAAAATCTTTAAAAAAAAATTTTATCCAAAAATAATTTTTTTTTTTTTTTTTTTTTTTTTTTTTTTTTAAGTTATTACTGAAATATCGTCCCTTTAATCTCTAAATCTCTAAAGAAATATAAATTGACCCATTTTTTTCAACAATTTCACATTTATTTGTTCAAAAATAATTACTTTTCCCTAGACCCCTCCCCCCCCACCCCCAAACTCCAAACTTTCTTGCTAAAATCTCTAATTAATAGAGCCACTTGACTCATTTCTTAACGTAAAAATCTCATTTAAATACCAAATTAGAACGATTTAAAAGTCCAACTTTAAATGGCTTTCCATTCTACAATATTTATCCTCTTAAATACTTAAGAAGAAACAAATTCATTCAAATCGTAATTCTTTTTCTTTTTTTTTTTTTTTTTTTTTTTTAAAGAAGCAACTAATTATAAGCTAATTTAAAAATAAAATAAAATAAATAAATACAACTGATTGCTGGACATTCTTTGAATTGCTTTTAAGTACGTCTCTAAGGTTCCATCGTCCTCTCTCCCTTATATATATATATATATATATATATATATATATATATATATATATATATATATATATATATATATATATATATATATATATATATATATATATATATATATATATATATATATATATATATATATATTATTTAAGAGACTATGACATTTCACAAAATAGAAGCGAATCACTTAATTAAAATCACTTAACGCCAAAATAATAATTTATTAATTTTTTCTTTATTTGATGAAGTTATTCTACGAGGCACTTCTTTTAAAAAAATAAATAAATATAATAAAATAAATAAATAATTAATAATAAAAATAAATAAATAACCGACAGGGTTACGTAACATTTTAAATGCTCTATCAAAGGTTTGGATACTTAACTACATACATACATACATACGTACGTACGTATATCCATACATGCATACATACGTACATATAAACATTAACACCCATAATTGAAAAGGATCTGCCCGTGAGGGGTAGTGTAAAAAAAATACACACACACATATATACATATACATACGTACGTAAATACATACATAAATGCAAGCATACGTAAGTACATACATACATTGGATACGTAAGTACATACATACATTAACATCCCTTAATTGAAAAGGACTGCCCGTGAGCTGTGGTATAAAAAATACATACATACATACATACATATATATACACACCTGAAAGAAAAAAGAAAAAAAAAAAACTTTTAACTCTGGGGCCCCACCGCGATATCCCGACTACTACCTCGGGAATTCTATTAGCATGTCATCAACTACGAAGTGAATAATATAATTAAAAAAAGTTTAAATTATACACCAGAATTTACTATCCTTTTAAAAAAAAAAAATTTTTAAATTTAAATT
>SEYY01001125.1:95000-97500 GCA_009176605.1 Armadillidium nasatum | reverse complement strand
TGTTCCGTGATCACTAAAATTACGGAGAGGTAGTGTTCCATGATCTCTAAAATTGCGGAGGTAGTGTTCCATGATCTCTAAAATTACGGAGGGTAGTGTCCATTGATCTCTAAAATTACGGAGGGTAGTGTTCCATAATCTATAAAATTAAGGAGAATAGTGTTCCACAATCTCTAAAATTATGAGGGGAAGCGTTCCCCAATCTCTAAATATTATTAAAGGGAATGTTCCACAATATCTAAAGTTACAAAGGATAGTGTCCCATAACCACTAAAATTTTGAAAGGCAGGATTTCGATCTTTAAAATCATGGATGGAGGGTTGCGCTGCGTTGCTCTATCTCTAAAATCACGGAGAGTAGCGTTGCGCTACTCAATCTCTAAAATTACGGAGGGTTGCGTTGTTCTATCTCTAAAATTACGGAGGGTTGCGTTGCTCTATCTCTAAAATTACGGAGGGTTGCGTTGTTCTATCTCTAAAATTACGGAGGGTTGCGTTGCTCTATCTCTAAAATTACGGAAGGTAGCATTACTCAATCTTTAAAATAAACGGTAAATACCTTCATTTGATATATTTAGATATTTGTAACAATGTAGTAAGTTACTAAGCAGTAATAATTTCTAATATTAACTTTGTATTCCCGTTCACTAATGGCGTTTCCCTTGAAGATTCTGAGAAAAATGTCTGAGGTGTTCTCCTCAAAATTCATAATACACCGAAAAGGAACGATAAAAAAAAAATAAAAGAATAAAAATAGAAAATAAACAATAAAAATAAAACTATCTGGAAACTCTACTGCCAAATTAGAAAACTGAATACTAACACTTAGTTACTATCTTATGCTTGTAACATTTGACATCCTACTGAGAATATAAAAGTAGATAACGAGGAAATGGAGGAGGGAGGAGGGAGCTGAAGGAGACGATCCACCAAGTGAATGTCAAAATGCTTGATACAAGGAGAATTTTGTAGGCAGAGCGAATTCATGTTCCGAATTTTAAATTCAATTGTCTCGCAGGAGTTGTGCTTTTAAGGCAATTCTATTCAGTGATAGCCGTTATCATATCAGAATTATAGCACTTAATTCCCTATAAAAAAAAAAATTCAATAGGCGATTCTATTTAGTGGTAGCGGTTATCAGTTATAGCACTATGTCCCTATATAAAAAAAAAAATATATGATAGCACTTTGCCCCTTATAAAATCTTAAAAACTATCTGCTTCCAATTTGTTATCGTTATCTTAACTCGTTATCAAGATTATAACATATTTCCCAATAAATATATGCATATAATCCAAAGTAGTGATAGCACGTTGTTAAAACTACAACACTAATCACTACAAATATCTGCAAACATTTCAATGAGGTAGCTCGTTATCAAGAGTATTATTATTATTATTATTATTATTATTATTATTATTATTATTATTATTATTATTATTATTATTATTATTATTATTATTATTATATATATATATATATATATATATGTGTACCCCTAAATATATCTGCTCATATACACTATATTTCAACAAAATCATGGTGTCTGATTTTAAATAAACCTATAACATTGCATTTTTTTCCAATGCAAATTAATATATTAACTATATTTGCGGGCTAATATGGTTGCTTTGCGTATATTATATATATATATATATATATATATATATATATATATATATATATATATATATATATATATATATATATATATATATATATATATATATATATATATATATATAATATCTGTAGTTATCTTTGGGGTAGCAATTCGAAAATATAGGACAAACTACGTTTACCAATGTTTTCCTAGAAAGTTATTAGCCCGACGGTATCCTCAACACTTTACATTGTCATTTCTTGAATATCCTTCGAAGGATATGTTGACAACTAAGGACTAAACCGATATAAAACCCCATTTTAAATATATATATATATATATATATATATATATATATATATATATATATATATATATATATATATATATATATATATATATATATATATATATATATATATATATATATATATATATATATATATATATATATATATATATATATATATATATATATATATATATATATATATATATATATATATATATATATATAATATATATATAAATATATATAAAAGATACAAAAAACTTAAACCAAATTTAATATTTAAAAAAAAAAAGAAAAAAAGTATTACTTACTTAATGATAACTTTCTCCATTGTACCTTTTTCTTAGACTTTTTCCCCATTGATAGTTTTTATACCATGAATTTTTTTATCCACAATTTTGAACTTCAGTTTATTAAAAGTAAATATTTTCAAAACAGCTTCAAACGCATTTTGACCACATCTTACGAAGGCCCACGTGAAACTGGTAGCAGACGATGGGAAGTTCTTGCCGCTATTTTATCCTTACCATTTGTTCCTATTCGTTTATTAATTTTAAATTATTTATACTTTCGGAAGCTTTAACATTCAATAATAATTATGTAACA
>SEYY01001125.1:87500-90000 GCA_009176605.1 Armadillidium nasatum | reverse complement strand
TTATATATATATATATATATATATATATATATATATATATATATATATATATATATATATATATATATATATAATATATATATATATATTATATATATATATATAATCACGTTAGTGCAGAAAGACGCCTTAAAGAGAAAAATTAAATACAGAATGAAAAGCAGATATTTGCATTGAATTCCACAGAACAGAATTGTCTGGAAAGGAAGCACCACAACGAGCAGTCCTGCTAAACTATTACTGAACTGTCATTTATAAAAAATCAAATGTTTTCCTTTTAATTTTCTTTTAAAACAATCGGAAAAAATAATAAAAAATTTGTTGAATGATCTTTTGCATCGGAGACCTTTGGAATGTCTTTTTATAATTCATGATTTCTTTGCGTCTGTTTTTTCTCCAAATTTGATTCTTCCTTTGAGCCTTCCTAAGGATGAATATGAACTGCATCGTCAAGTAATTTTAGTAAACAGAATGTGAAAGGATGATGGAATTCTGTTTTCTATTTCTCAATTATCCCAGAATGTGAAAGGATGATGGAATTCTGTTTCCTATTTCTCAATTATTCCGTATATCTCATTTCAAGGGTAAGCAACTTTAACTTTACAACTGCTTAGTCGTCGTCTCCTCCTCATAAAATCACCCGAAAACAATCTCTGGAAAAAAAACCGCTCACGCCGCTACCCTTAGAGAAGGCTCCGAAGACTGATACGTATGAGCTTCCTTCCTCGAGAACGGCGGATCCCTCCAGAGATCGTTCCGAAACTTAGCGCTGCGTACTGAACATTTTAAAAATGAGTTTTACCTGAATAATTAAGACAGAGGCCAAAGTACACTTTTACTGAGCTTGAGCTTTTAATATTTTTTTGGTCACCTTAATTAGAGAGATGATTTTAAAGCGTATATTGCAGTTCGCAACTCGAACTTTCTATATATACCAATGAAGAAAAATAGCACCTCTCTTGAAAGATCTCTACGGAATAGCAAGCTCCTTCACTATATACCTTTTAACTCCTCTATTCTTTATCATAAACTTTATCTTCTAAAGCACTAATATCATTATCCTCCCAAACTTCTTGAGAGTCATGTTCTTCTGTAGCTTCTTCCCTTCTTTAGAACTTTTGATTTTTGTTTCAAGCATTTTATATTTCTTTTCTACTCACTACTCTGACGAGCATATTGAGGAATGAATATACATTCGTTGTCAGCAGCTGTTCGAACGTTATGGGAACTAGGCATTGATTAATGAATGAATAAACTTTTACTTTGTCAGCAACTCTGTCATTGATTGATGAAAGAAAACGCTTATTCTCTGCCAGCAGCTGTACGTACTGTAGATAGTGAATTGACATCAAATATACCAAATGAGTTCTATTTCTAAAGGCATTAATTTCAGCAGCTTTTGGAAGGTAGTAGAAGTAACACTTAATCAGAATACTATTACTGCATTTCTATATTATTTGCTTTATTGGTAAACTATCATTTTTTGCATCAAATACAAATATCAGTTTCAAATTTGGTAAAAACAAAAACTTATAGCATATTATCAAAGAGTAGAACTCTCTCTGGTGTCCATAGTGTATTTTCATTCTTCTCTGTTCCTCTGGTGTCCATGGGGTCTTTTGACGCTTCTACTGTCTTCCTTTAGATAAAGTATTTGTCAGATGTTTGGTTAGGTCTCATTATAAGACAACTTGAGTAAATACTTTCCAAGCTTTGTTCCTATTCGAAGAGGTATATACGTACAAAAAAAGTGAAAAAATCTTGTACAATCCTTGTAATACTCTTTGAACAGTTTCTGACTAGTAAGGGGTTCATTACCATATCAGTTTACGTATACAGCTTTACGTAAATAGGTTCATGGAAGCTAAACGTACAATAAAAGTCCATTGAATTAAATGAAGAAACCTTCCCAACTCTATTTGTAAATTATTTATACTTTTTTTTTTTGGCTATTAAGCTTTATACCTCACACTACAATATTCATGGAGATAAGCTCACTAAGAAATTGCTTTCAAAAATACGACCACACTACTATATGGACCACAAAAGCGTAGAACGTCGACTTTGGATGCGAAAAAATCACTACGTCTTTTTTTCTCTTAAATGGAAAAAGATTTTTTTATTTATTTATTTTTTTTTTTACAGCTAAAGCTAAGAACAAACGACTTCACGTTCTCCCTACACTGTGACACCACCCTACAATTTATAGAACATAAACCTAAAATTTGTTTGTTTATAATATATATATATATATATATATATATATATATATATATATATATATATATATATATATATATATATATATATATATATATATATATATATATATATATATATATATATATATATATATATATATATATCAGGGCGCGTCTCGTGACCTAGGTTGCAGGTTTGTGCAACCACCAATTATATACAACTAGTTAGTGTACAACTGTTATGCATTACTTTTTGTTTCTTAATTTTTAAATAAGATTGAAATATTTAATAAATTGCA
>SEYY01001125.1:67500-72500 GCA_009176605.1 Armadillidium nasatum | reverse complement strand
ATATATATATATATATATTAAAGAGTTCGTGTTGGAGCATTAATATTTTTTTATTCATCGTAGTAATAAAAGTGATAAATTTAAAGTTAAAATGCACCCCAAGAATTCTTTGACTCACCCTACTTTCTACTTCACTTCACCGTGTTAATGGAATACCAATGATAAAAAAATGAAGAGAGCTCTCCCGGTTGCTACTTTCAACAAAATCACTAAAAATATTAACTATTACTTCTATTACTCCTACCATACTACTACTGATAGTAATAATAATAATATATATTATTATTAATGAAAATAATAATAATAAAAAAATAATAATAATAATAATAATAATAATAATAATAATAATAATAATAATAATAATAATAATAATAATAATAATAATAAAATAATAATAATATAATAATAATAATAAATAATTAATAATATAATAAATTTTATTAATAATAAAGAATTTAAAAATTTTATTAAAAATATAATAATTAAAATAATAATAATTTAAAAATTTAATAATAATAATAAAAAATTTACCGTAATTTATTTTAACAGGTAAGTTTTGGTAGCACTACTAAATTTTAAAATTTCATACAAGTAGCCACATCAACAGTTGTTTACGTATTTTTTTAAAATATATATATATATATTATATATATATATATATATATATATATATATATATATATATATATATATATATATATATATATATATATATATATATATATATATATATATATATATATATATTATATATATATATATATATATATATATATATATATATATATATATATATATATATATATCGCAATTTTCTGCCCCACAACTTTATATTTTTATAATCGCACCACACCATTCCCGGAAACTGGAACTGAAATTGTTTGCCGCCCAGCTTTTAACCGCACCAAAATTACCGCAATACACATTGCCAACCATAATAGATAGACTAAGAGAGAGACAGACAGATTTAGGGAAACAGGAGAGAGTGAGAGAGAGAGAGAGAAAAGAGAGAGAGAGAGAGAGATCTTTCTGGAATTTAATGCACTTCAGATCATGTTCTTTAAAACTCCAAAAGGAAGAGAATAAAAGAAAAAAAAAACTAAAATATCATCAAAGTTCTTTTAAATCTAATCTTTGCTTAAAACAAGTAGAGATATTCAGAAAGTTTCTTATTAGTTTTATTTTTAGACTTTAAGAGAGAAGATGGATGGGAGATGGGGTGGAGGAATGAGGTGGGGTGGAGGAGGGAGGTGGAGGGGAAAGATGTGCTTCTGGATATAAGAAGAAGAAAATATTAGCTTACTTCTTATTAAGTTCGTCTGCACCATTTTTTTTCCAGGGCGAATTTGCTCTTATACTCCATCAGATAAAAGACATTTGGACTCCTGCCAGATGAAGTCTCCAGCAGGTCTTTTTAAAGATAACTTATCTAAAGCTAATGTTAAATATATGCAATAAAAATTTGCCCTTCAATATGTAGAGCAGGAACCATACCAATATATAAACAATTGTCTCTTTCAAGGCCTTCCTATGTTTCCCCCTTGAACAAGGAATATTCTTACCCCCAAAAAAGGGGTATTTAAACTGCTACGTGAATTCCCCCATCCCCTTCTCCCCCGGAATTAATTTTAAATCCTATTAAGATTTTCTAAAGACACCATCAAGGTAAATAAAATCTAAATTAATTTATTTACTTTTTATTTGTTAATATATATATATATATATATATATATATATATATATATATATATATATATATATATATATATATATATATATATATAATATATATATATATATATATATATATATATATATATATATATATATATATATATATATATATATATATATATATATATATATATATATATATATATATATATATATATATATATATATATATATATATATATATATATATATATATATATATATATATATATATATATATATATATATATATATATATATATATATATATATATATATATATATATATATATATATATATATATATATATATATATATATATATATATATATATATATATATATATATATATATATATATATATATATATATATATATATATATATATATATATATATATATATATATATATATACTTTAGCTACTGAAACGCAGCTCTCCATAGTTGCTGTCGTCTTCACACTCAATAAACTCGCGTTTCTTTTATTTCACCTCGTAATAGTGTTAAATTTATTCTAACACACACACACACAAACACACACACACACACACATAAAAAATACTTTTTCTTAGTAGAAAAATACAATGATCTTTTAAGTTCCACTTCCTCACGCCCCTTTTTGATATTTTGCCAAAAAGTATCATGTTAAGAAGTATCAACTCTAATGTTTTTCGAAGGCACAACTGCCGTTTTACCTTCTGATAAAGGTTCTTGCCTTGATTCTCTATTTTGGAACGTTTTTAGTTATGTTAGATTAGTCTACGCTATGTTACATTAAATTTGATTATGTTAAGTTAGGTTAGGTTAAGTTAGGATAGGTAAGGTAAGGTTAGGTTAGTTTAGGTAATGTAAGACACGTTGCTAAAACTGGAATTTTAGCATCTTCTAGACAAGGTCCCTGATAAAACCAACTCTTAGTTTAGATAGTTACCTCTAACCCGTGAGCGGTGATGTGTGCAAAAAAAAAAAAAAAAAATCCGCTTTAGACGATTTAAAATTGTTTCACTTTTTTCACCATCCTTTGTCCAATTTATGCCTAAGATTGCTTTTTTCTAAATCTTTTCTAAATATGTCACCTCGACTCTCACTAAGTTTAAAACTAAGGAAGAGTATGGTTTTCATATCATTTCCCCCGTAATTCTCAAAACAATTTTCCTCCGAGCTCATATCCTATCTTGGTAAACTACTTCGTCACTGGCTACGTCAGCACCAGATTTTTCTTCTTGCTGAAGGAGAAGGCTCATACACCTATGCCGAAAAATGGGAACCCTTCTCAATTTTCTATCTATCGTCTTATTGATAACATTTCAATTTTAATAATCTTTTTTCATGTGTAATATCTGAAAATAGAAAAAGTCTGGAAATCTCTTCTACAGGAGCAAGAAGCCTGAAGAAGAGGCAATAATCTTCAGGTATTTCCTTTAAAAATGACATTATATATATATATATATATATATATATATATATATATATATATATATATATATATATATATATATATATATATATATATATATATATATATATATATATATATATATATATATAAAGTTCTACTTGTGCTATTTCCATTCATTTTAACTCTTAATCTTCTGTATATTTATTATTTTTTTTTCGACAAGTCTTTTGCCACGATGCTAAAAAAAAAAAAAAAAAAAAAAAAAAAAAAAAAAAAAAAAAAAAAAAAAAACACTTTGAATAGCCTCTGGCAAAATGAATTGATATCTAAACTTCCTTCTTTCGAAATCTATCCTTCACTATGTAAGATTCTCTGATTCATTTATACATCATGTACCAAATTGATAAGGTTTGAGACACTCTTTTTTTTCCAATTCTATTTTTTGAAACTTCCATTCACTTGCACGTCTTTAAACGCCTTCTAACGGCCTTTAATCTTTAATATGGAATCGCAATTGAAGGACTTCCTACTTTTCTCCTTAGAGACATCATTAAAAATATTATATATATATATATATATATATATATATATATATATATATATATATATATATATATATATATATATATATATATATATATATATATATATATATATATATATATATATATATATATATATATATATATATATATATATATATATATATATATATATATATATATATATATATATATATATATATATATATATATATATATATATATATATATATATATATATATATATATATATATATATATATATATATATATATATATTATATATATATATATATATATATATATATATATATATATATATATATATATATATATATATATATATATATATATATATATATTATATATATATATATATATATATATATATATATATATATATATATATATATATATATATATATATATATATAATATATATATATATATATTATTATTATTTTTTTTTTTTTTTTTTTTTTTTTTTTTTTTTATTGATACTGAAATAACTTTATAGGTTTTCTTTGGAAATTTATTTATTTATTTTTTTTTTTTTAATAGCAGCAGAAGGAGGGTTGCATTAGAAAAGCATAGTATATATTTAATCTGTTATTAATAATTAAAATATTATTATTATTATTATTAATAAAAATATTATTATTATTATTAATTATAAATAACATTTTTTTTTTTTTTTTTTTTTTTTAATTTTTAATATTATAATAATAATAATAATAATAATAATAATAATAATAATAATAATAATAATAATAATAATAATAATAATAATAATAAGCTTATCGGAAACACAACAATTGTAGGAAATGTTAGTATTCTTGATTAGATGCTAAAGTCTTTCATTAAACAAATTTTTCGCTCCCAGTTTTCCACTATAAATCGAAGAAATACAAAAGAAATTTTATACACTTTTTGTGACCCCACACCCCCCACCCCACTCCCTTGAATCTCTCTCGCGACCTCCCTGGATCTCTGTAGCCACCCTCCTGAACCTCTCTCACGGCCTCCCTGGATCTCTCTAGCACCCTTCCCCACCCGAAGACATCTCTCATGAACCCCCCCCCCAGATCTCTCTCGCGATCTCCATTCTGAGAAACTCTTCTCACTTTAATTATGAGATAAATATTCCTTAATTCCGCACATTTTGTTGCCTCTACGCCAAAGACAAACTCAAAAATCTAACTCTTAAGAAAATTGCTTTGCATTTGAAAATTAAAAAAAAAAAAAAGTTAATATATATATATATATATATATATATATATATATATATATATATATATATATATATATTATATATATATATATATATATATATATATATATATA
>SEYY01001125.1:60000-62500 GCA_009176605.1 Armadillidium nasatum | reverse complement strand
TATTAGAAATTTACTTGATGAAGCTATTTTGTTATAAGTAATGTTTCTTCTTCATTGTGACATTTTTTGTCATTTATCAAAATCATTCACCGTTTTTTTTTTTTGTTTTTTTTTTGTATCTAAACACGGAATCAAATCATAATTCAATACAAAAGTTATTGTTCAAGTTATTGTCCCAATGAATATGGGAATCTTTAATAATATTATAGAACCATTAATGATATAAAAGCCTTTAATAATATTATAAAACCCTTTACTAATATTTTAATGACCTTTAATAATGTTATAAGAACCTTTAATAATATTATAAGGAGCTTTAATGATGTAAAAGACTTTAAAAATATTATAAGACCCTTTAATACTGTTATAAAGACCAATAATAATAATAATATTAAAAGAACCTTTAATAATATTATAAGTATTTTTAAAAATATTATAAGGACCTTTAATGATATAAGAACCTTTAATAATATTTTAAGTACCTTTAATCAATATTATAAGGACCTTTAATGATATAAGAACCTTTAATAATGTTATAAGTACCTTTAATAATATTGTAAGGACCTTTAATGATATAAGAACCTTTAATAATATTATAAGTACCTTTAATAATATTATAAGGAGCTTTAATGATGTAAGAACCTTTAATAATATTATAAATACCTTCAATAATATTATAAGGACCTTTAATGATATAAGAACCTTTAATAATGTTATAAGTACCTTTAATAATATTGTAAGGACCTTTAATGATATAAGAACCTTTAACAATGTTATAAGTCCCTTTAATAATATTGTAAGGACCTTTAATGATATAAGAACCTTTAATAATATTATAAGTACCTTTAATAATATTATAAGGACCTTTAATGATGTAAGAACCTTTAATAATATTATAAGGACCTTTAATATTAGTAAGGAGTAATATACAAGTTAAAGAAAAAATTGAAGCAAATATGCAACTGTTGAGATGAATTGATATAAATTATAATGAAGAATTCATTCATTGTTGAAATAAATTCTTATGTAAAAATAAATAAATAAATAAATAAATTCTTATATAAAAATAAATAAATAAATAAATTCTTATATAAAAATCTAAATTTTAATTTAATATGCAATAAGCAGAAATAAAATTAAATGATGCTAAAAAATTTCTTGTACAACAAATAAAATAAATGGACCCAATTTGTTGTTGTTGTTGTTGTTGTTGTTGTTGTTTCTTCTTCTTCTTTTCTTTTTCTTCTTTCTTTTTCTTTTTTCTTCTTTTTCTCTGTTTTCTTTTCTTTTTCTTCATTTTTCTTCTTTTTCTTCATTTTCCATTTTTCCTTTTCTTTTTTCATTTTTTTTCCTTTTTTTTTTCTTCAATTTTGTTTTTCTTCTTTCTACTCACACTTCTCTTTTTCTTCCTTTCTTTCTTTCTTCCTTTGGAAAGACAAATGAATTGAAATATAAACCATAAAACTCTTACTAAGTAAATGCAAGAGCTTAAAATTGTTCTTGTCAAAGAAAAATACTAAAATTTTCATTACATCTTCATTAAGTCTTCATATTCAAAATAATAAATATTTAAATATAATAAACTATTCTTTTAAATTCTACAATTAAACACAGATTTGATTCATATATATAGTATTCAACCCATTGACCCAGTAACCAAACTTTCAAAACACACACACACATATATATATATATATATATATATATATATATATATATATATATATATATATATATATATATATATATATATATATATATATATATATATATATATATATATATATATATATATATATATATATATATATATATATATATATATATATATATTATATTATTATTTTTTTTAAAATAAAAAAATATAAATATTTAAATTATTAAATAATAAAATATAAATAATAAATAAATTAAAAAAAATAAAAAAGCAGTTTTTTCATTTTCTTTCGAAAATGAATGGAATAAATATTTGAATTTTAAATTATTTGTGATTTTAATTGCATTTTTAAAACACTTTTGTGCAACATTAAACGATCAACCACTAACTAAATTACTTTTTAATATATATTATATATATATATATATATATATATATATATATATATATATATATATATATATATATATATATATATATATATATATATATATATATATATATATATATATATATATATATATATATATATATAATATATATATATATATATATATATATATATATATATATATATATTAATATAATATATATATATATATATATTATAATATATATATATATATATATTATATATATATATATATATATATATATATATATATATATATATATATATATATATATATATATATATATATATATATATATATATATATATATATATATATATATATATATATATATATATATATATATATATATATATATATATATATATATATATATATATATATATATATATATATATATATATATATATATATATATATATATATATAT
>SEYY01001125.1:45000-52500 GCA_009176605.1 Armadillidium nasatum | reverse complement strand
AAAATTGTCTTTTGTAATTATTGAGAATAGTAAATTTTACAGAGAGAGAGAGAGAGAGAGAGAGAGAGAGAGAGAGAGAGAGAGAGAGAGAGAGAGAGAGAGAGAGAGAGAGAGAGAGAGAGAGAGAGAGAGAGAGAGAGAGAGAGAGAGAGAGAGAGAGAGTTGAGATGATGTCTGTGTTTGTGTGCGTGTGTGAATGTATGTGTGCGCGCGTGTGAGAGATATTTTTCAGTGGACAAATTTTACTGTCAAATTAGAAACCTTATTTCAGAGAATAAAACAAAGAAATCTGCTCTAAAAAACAAAATCACCCTAAATTGCTTTTTTGAACTCTAAAAACTTTCTTAAATTATATATATATATATATATATATATATATATATATATATATATATATATATATATATATATATATATATATATATATATATATATATATATATATATATATATGTCACCATTGCTTTTCGCACTGTACCTGGATAGCTGCCTTAAAAACAAAATCAGAATAAGAGTAAGAGAGAATAGAGAACACACATTGGTATACGCGGATGATGCGGCAGTGATAACATCAGGAACTGAGGATCTTCAGGAAGCTGTGAATAGGTGGAATGATGTGTTGAACTCTATGGGCATGAAAATAAACAGAGAGAAAACAGAAGTAATGGTAATAGCTAGGGAGAGAGAAGAGATAGTTGTGAACATAGAGGGGACTAGACTTAAGCAGGCGAGAAAATTTAAATATTTGGGTGTGGTGTTCGGCGAAGAGGGAAGACAGGAAGACGAACTGAGGGAGAGAATAGGAAGATTCTCAAAGAATGTGGGAATGCTGTTTCCGTTACTAAAGGAGAGAGGAATACCAACCGAAGTGAAGGTACTAATTTATAAAACAATACTCAGACCAATATTGTTGTACGGTTCAGAATGTTTTGCAATGAATAGAGTGCATAAGAGCAGAATCGAGGCCGCGGAAATGAGAGTACTCAGAGTCATCAGGGGAGTATCGCTGAGAGATAGGATGAGGAGTGAACTTGGTGAGAGAGGAACTTGGGGTGGAATCAATTTTGGAATGCATAGAAAGAAACCAGCTGAGATGGTTTGGTCACGTGAAGAGAATGGGGGAGGGAGAGAGACTGAGAGAGATGCTGGAATGGAGACCAGAAGGAAGGAGACCGGCGGGAAGACCAAGGAAGAGATGGATGGAGGCGGTAGAAGAAGCCATACAACGAAGGAACAAGACACTGGAAGAGGTGGAAGACAACCGAATGTTTGAGGACAGAAATGCGTGGAGAAGATTTTGGAGGAGTAGCACCCGACAGGCGCCAGCCTACCGGTTTGGACGGTGATGATGATGATGATGATGATGATGATGGTGATGATGGATATATATATATATATATATATATATATATATATATATATATATATATATATATATATATATATATATATATATATATATATATATATATATATATATATATATATATATATATATATATATATATATATATATATATATATATATATATATATATATATATATATATATATATATATATATAGATTTGAAGGAGTAGCACCCGACAGGCGCCAGCCTACAGGTTTGGACGGTGATGATGATGATGATGATGATGATGATGATGATGATATATATATATATATATATATATATATATATATATATATATATATATATATATATATATATATATATATATATATATATATATATATATATATATATATATATATATATATATATATATATATATATATTATATATATATATATATATATATATATATATATATATATATATATATATATATATATATATATATATATATATATATATATATATATATATATATCGTCACTACTTTCGGGGCAATCCATATTTAAGGTGGGACTGTACAAAACATTCAGAAAAGATGGTATTAAGTACTAAGATTCTATAGTGTACTAATATCCACATAAAAGTTGAACCTTAAGTAATACGCGTAACAATTTATATTTTAAAAACTAATGTTACCATCCCTGTCAAATTGTAATAACAAAAAAGAGGTAAATATCAAGGAAAAAATTCTAAAGAATTTAAGCTGAAAATATTGTGAAGCGCAAAAAACTAAAAATAGGAACAGTAACCAAAATAGAAACAGAGTTAGTAACCTTACATTTTACAAAATATAAATTGATACGTGTAAGTTGTAAGGACCTAAAAGTTATATAAAGATGTTGTACAAATAATGCTGTAAGGGGATCGCAATGAATATATATATAGCTTTCTGGAGATTGACAGCTTTCTGGGGGTTGCAGTACAAAAAAAAAAAAAAAAAAAAAAAAAAAAATCTTAAATTTTTTTTTTTTTTTTTTTTGTCAAAACAATTTTTTTTTTTTTTAAATTATTTCCTTTATTAGAAAAATAAATTGGTGAAGCTACTATCCTGTAAGTAAAAGGTTTTTCTGCGCTGAATATTTTGTAGTGTATTTTATAATTTTTTCAGTGTGATATACAAGAGTAAGGAAGGTGACACTAACGTAATTTTGTACATATTACTTCCAAGGGCATGAAGAAGAAAGGACAATTAAGAAGCTGTTAAGGTTAAGACTTGAAGACAGATGTACTTGGTGTCACCCCATACGTAAGTATAGTACAGAACTAGGATAAATGATACCCTTGTATAGTATGAGTACGATACAGCAAGTGAGACCCTTATTTAGTACGAGTTCGTTACAGGATTATGGTAAATGAGACCATTATGTTGTATGAATAAACGTTACAGCAAGTGAGACGCCTGTGTAGCTGAACTAGACTGAAGAGGAAAAAATCTTAAAATTCAGCTTTCTAAACGTAGCTAATTGCAAAAGAGGTTCCAGAGATGAATCTTCACTCCGAAACCTTTTTCGCTGAAAATAGATAGAAAGATGATAAGAATCTTAATATCTTTTTACAGGAGAGGCGACTTAGACGTTCTAAGATATAGAAACGCGAGAAAGAGTTTTAGAGAGAGAGAGAGAGATTTAAAAGATCACAAAACTGGGGTACCAAAAAAGTGATGAGACTTATTATCCAAGTTCTTGCTTTCTGAAGTGAAATTTCCGTTGAAACTTGAAGAACGATCCTGTAAGAGCTGATTAAGTTCATCAACATAAAATTTGATGGAAGCGTTTCAAGCATCTGCTAATGTCTAACCTCAGGTAGGTATAAACTACCCATAGAGTGAAAGAGGGAATAAGACGATTGCCAGAATATCCCAGAGAAGAATAATATAAATATAAATATATAATATATATATATATATATATATATATATATATATATATATATATATATATATATATATATATATATATATATATATATATATATATATATATATATATATATATATATATTTGTGGGTTGCATGTATTTATGTATGTATGTATATAATGTATGTATGTATGTATGTGCGCATATAAAACAGAAATAACTGTGATTAGAAGTAGAACAAACTTGATATATTAACACACAATGCACTCGAAACTTACAAACGAAACTTAATTAATATGGTTTCATTTTTATTATTATTATTATTTTTATTATTTTAGAAAATTTGTAATACAGTTTATTGAAAAATAAAATTCAAGTAAACTGCATTATTATTATTATTATTATTATTATTATTATTATTATTATTATTATTATTATTATTATTATTATTATTATTATTATTATTATTAATATTATTATTACTGTCCATTTTATTGTTTAATATTTAAACATATTGTTTTAAACCCTTTTTATTAATAATAATAATAATAATAATAATAATAATAATAATAATAATAATAATAATAATAATAATAATATTTTTTAAATTTAATAATTTTTTAATGTAATATTAATAATAATGTTTTTTACAATTCTTTTCTAAAAAGAAAGCTCACATTGTAAGGGTTTCTATCCATTAATTATCGAGTAGAGGGTAACTCCTCTAGCAAGAGGTTCACCCTAGGTGTTGAACCAGTGACCACCACAACAGACTGATTTATTATAACAAGTGATCTGCAAGAATAAAAAATGTAAGTATCTTTATAAAAATAATTAGTTAATATATTAAAGAATATTTTAAAGATATTAGAGATATTACCATAGTAATATTACTATAGTAACATCTCTCATAAAATAGTATTATTATATTTTAAGCATCATTAATAATATAGCATTTTAGTACTATTAATGAAACTTATAACAGTACTGGTTTCGCTATTAATATTACACATACTAATATTACATCATTTATTATTTACAAATTCTACTATTACTGTTTTCATCTGCTCCTACTACTAATACTACTAACAATAAAATTAATAATAAAAACAATAAAAATAATAATAATAATAATAATAATAATAATAATAATAATAATAATAATAATAATAATAATAATAATAATAATAATAATAATAATAATAATAATAATAATAATAATAATAATAATAATAATAATAATAATAATAATAATAATAATAATAATAAAATGAATGCAATAAGATACTAAATAGGTCTATAATATTGTGCTATTTAAATGTGTGTTTGATTGAGCAATCTTCAATTGTGATAAGTTATCACTCAAGATATTCTTTCATCATCAATTACGAGTTTATGTATAAAAATAATAATAATAATAATAATATGTAGGTATTTTAGGATGAATTCCTTGCTTCTAGTCGGACAGACTTATTCTTAATCTATTTTTAGATATCATAAATAATAGAAATAATTTATTATTAATAGTATTATTAATAATAGCGGTATTAATAGTAGTAGGGCATCCATTTCGTGGATATTGTAAGTTGCATACAATTTGAACATGTTTTCCTCGAGAAGATAATAGTTATTATTTTATAGGTATATTGCAATGTTGCAAATTATATATATATATATATATATATATATATATATATATATATATATATATATATATATATATATATATATATATATATATATATATATATATATATATATATATATATATTTATATATATACGAGGGCGGGCTGAAAAAAAGGCATTGTTGATGCGTTGCTAGGCAAGGGAAACAGGAATAAACATGTTCAAACCTGCGTTCGAAAGATTGAAGCTTGAACACTCGAACGGTATAGTTATCTGGTATCATTGTTGTACAATGATAGAAACATGGAAGCTAATAGTGATACTTTGTTGAAGCAGCGTGCAGTGATTGAATTTGTGAACGCCGAAGGTGTACAGAACGCAGCTGAAATTCACCGTTGTTTGCTCGAGGTGTATGGAACGGACACTATAGATGTTAGCAACCTTCGTTGATGGGTCCGTGAAGCAATAAAAGTGAAATGTCGATTTATGATACTCCGAGAAGTGACCTTCCCATTACAGGGACTACTAACCAACATCATTCTCGCGTTGATGGTTTTATTCGGGGAATCGCCGAAATAGACAGTCCGAAATTGCTTCTATGCTTGCAATTTTGAAAGAGAGTGTTCAAGCAATAATTCCAGGTTTAAAGTATCGAAAAATTTGTGGGCGTTGGGTGCCAAGTCAGCTGACAGAAGACATGAGGAAACAATGGGTAGATATTGCTAATTAAATTCTAAACCGTTTTCTCGAGAGTGCGATCAATTTCTTCAAAACATTGTAACGGCAGACGAAAAACATGGGTCTACCAATACGATCCAGAAGGAAACGAGCCTCTTTGGAATTCAGACACCCAAGCTCACCTGGCGTACGAAAGTTAATGACTCAACCCTCGGCTGGTAAACTCATGCTGACAGCATTCTAGAATGTGAAGGATCTCGTCTATTCGGAATATTTGCCGAAGAGCACGACTGTAAACTCCGATCTTTATTGTGCAACTCTCCAGAAATTGACGAACCGCATCCGTCGAATCAGACTAAAGAGTATTTTCTTAGATCGAGATGGCATGGCTTCTTTATAATTTTCTTATCATGTCCTCTAGTTATTCTTCCACAGTCCACTATAAAGTATTTTTCAATCTCTGTATTACTGTCAGATGCAAATATTTTGTAAACTTGTATCATACCATAGTATAAGTATTACTTAGTAAGACAAAGATATAGGAAATTTGTTTGCAGATTTTCATGACCTTGAAAAATGTTGTAGCTTTAGCTCCGCCTACTTTAATGCAAAAGTATTTTTCATCATGATACATATGACGTATAAGTGACGTCATAAAATCTATTTGCCACTTTTAATATTACTTTTTAATATTATATATTATATAATATATTATATTTATATATATATATATATATATATAATATAATATTATATAATATATAATAATAATTATATATTATTATATTATTATTATATATTATATATATATATATATATATATATATATATATTATATATATTTACCGGTTATATATCGAAATGGGAAATTCGAAACTTATAATCTGGTACAAAGTTATTAAATTTGGCAACACTGTCGTTGCTGTTTTTGTTTATTTAAAATGGCAAAGAAACCTGCTTCGTGATTGGTCATGAAAACCAAAACTATCTGTTATTGGAGTCCTACCTAATGACGTAAAAAAATATTAATATTTTTTTTCATATAAGCATTATTTTACATTTATTTCTACAAAAAGATTTAATTTGATTTTAAATGTTAAAAGAAATACAATTTGCTTCATGAGGGTTTATTAAAAAAAAAAAAAAATAGGCATACAAAAAAGTGCATCACTGTCAATCAGAAATTATAACTTTATTAATCTACTAGTAATACTTATATTGATCATACCCCCTCTGAGAAATCTTTTAAAGCATTCTAATCCTTCAACCTCTCTTCATAGCTCTTATTTTCAAAGCCAGAAATGATCCTTGTTGCTCGACGTTGTACTCTCTCCAGCATATCTTTTCTTAAATGTACGCCTTAAAGCTCAGAGAGAGCAGAAATGACGCTTTGAAAAATACAATTTTAGGCAAATATAAATATAATAATAATAATAATAATAATAATAATAATAATAATAATAAATAATAATAATATATATATAATATTATTATATATATTTTAATAATAATAATATAATAATATAATAATAATAATAATATAATAATAATAATAATAATAATAATAATAAAATAATAATAATAATATATTAATATATAATTAATTAATAAAAAAAAAATATATATAATAATATATATATATATATAATATAATATAATATAATAATATATATATATATATATATATATATATATATATATATATATATATATATATATATATATATATATATATATATAATATTAAAAATAAAAATGTCCATAAAAAAATAAAAAAAATAAAAAAAAAAAATTAAAATTCTTATTCGTCTACCGCTGTTTTATTATCATGATAATAAACACTTTTCTTAGATTCTCTCTCTCTCTCTCTCTTGCCGGGGGGGTACGAGACCCCTCGCCAAAGATTTCCCTTTTCTCTCCCTCCCCCCCTCCTTTTGT
>SEYY01001125.1:7500-40000 GCA_009176605.1 Armadillidium nasatum | reverse complement strand
CCTCGTTATTGAGGTTATATTTTCTATCTGGGGTTTAAATCTGCAAATCTGAATGAAGAACTTCAAGGTAAAGTAAGCGTAGGTTTTGATTATTTTTTTTTTTTTTTTTGTCTGGTACCAATTTTATGTTGAAGGAAGATTTTTATTACTTTATTTTATTTTTATTATTTTTATTGCATGCGAAAACGGGAACTGATGCTGTTCTAGTACTTTTTATTCGTTTTACTTAGTTTTATCGAGATTTTTTAAAATATTCTTTTGACTATTTTTTCCATAAGTAAGTTAAGTTTGGAGAGAGAGAGAGAGAGAAAAGAGAAAGAGAAATAGAGATAAAAAAGAGAAAGAAAGAGAAAAAGAGAAAGGAAAGAGAGAGAGAAGAGAAAAGAGAAAGAAAGAGAAAAAGAGAGAGAAAAGAGAAAGAGAGAAAAAGAAAGTGAGAGAAACGAGAAACAGGGAAAAAAAGAGAGAATAGAGAAAATAGAGAAAGAGAGAGAGGAGAAAGAAAGAAAGGAAGAAAGAAAGAAAGAAAGAGAGAGAGAGAGAGTTATTTTACTTATGATGATGTTACCAATGTCTTTCGTTTCTTTCCTTAAAAAAAGGAAATTCTATTTTTCAAATTTCAATTTCCTTTACACATCCGAGGATACTTTACTAGTTTTACTATTTCTGTTTCCTATTTTTATGTCATCTATATAAAACAGTTGAGAAGTATGAGGGATTTTCTCTTTTTGAATTAACCTTTTAACCATTTTTTCCGAGGTTGTTTTTAGAGTTCACTTTTACAACTTTTATTTTCCATTTAACCCTTTTCATAGATCAAAACTAGGTCTACTTTCCACCTCTTCAATGCTTTCTCTTTATGAAATTCCTAATTAATACATTTTATAAAATCCTCATCATCTCCGGACTTCATCTCCTTTTTCCCTTGTGAAAACGTAGTATTTTTTATTTTTTTTAAAAACGCCCAGCAATGTAGTAATACAATATTCACAGATAACCATGTAGAGATCATGATGAATCTTTGCCCACATGGTAATTATATCTCCAAAATCTCTTTAAAAAAAAAAAAGTTTATTCCTACTGAAATACCATCAAGACACAAAGATTAATGCAATAAACAAGTGCATTTCGAAAGGTTTTATATATTTTTATTTGGTTTCCTCTTGCTCTTCAAATTTTTCTTATTTTCTCCCATTATGACGATCAAATCTATTTAAAATCTCGAGATTTTCTGATACCTTCCCAAAAATAGAAAAAATCAATATAATACTAAGGAATTTTTTTTTTTTTTTTAAAGATTTAATTTACTCAGTATATACATACTGTACTAATGAATTAAACCTCTAAAAATGGCTTAAAATAAATTGTTTTTACTGTAAGATCATAAGTCAAAAACCAGAATACTTTACAAAGGAGAAAAATATGAGAAATTTTCCACAGAAAATTCGTCGTAAATAAACTAACTCTGTAGGACAAAACAGACTTGTTCGAAGAGAAATTCTTGCTTGCCTCAATGGACGAGATTTGCTTTACAAAGTAAGAAATATATATATATATATATATATATATATATATATATATATATATATATATATATATATATATATATATATATATATATATATATATATATATATATATATATATATATATATATATATATATATATATATATATATATACGGTAATAGTTTATTCCAACACAACATCTCTGTATTTTCACTATATTGAAAATATGCTGAAGTGCATGAAAAATAATATTTATGCGCGGAAAAATAAATATTATCACCACTCACGGAGCGGTGGGTATCGAATATTTATTGAAAACAGACAAAATATACTGAAATACATGAAAAACACTTAAGAGCGGAAAAGTATCACCACCACTCACGGGTTGGGGGGTACCGACAAATGTCCGAGTGCCATGCATTTGCATCTTTTATTATAATAATAGGCATTAATAATAATAAGCATATATCAAAAAAAAATTTATCGGTCAGACTTCACTTTGAACCACTTAAATATTTCAAAAACTACTGAACGTACGTAAAAAAGGATAACATTTTTTGAATCCTTGTCGAATTCCAGGTAAGAAAAGTGTAAAATATTTGAAAATAAATTAAAAAAAAAAATGTTTGTGTACGATAAGCAATGATCTAAAAAAACTAATTCAACTTATTTAACCTGAACGACCGAAGATTGCCGTGGTATCCAAGCCTAACCGATGTATTACACCATATATATATATATATATATATATATATATATATATATATATATATATATATATATATATATATATATATATATATATATATATATATATATATATATATATATATATATTTTACTCTTTTATAATTTTCTTAAGTCATTAGCGAAATTTAAGTTATTCCAATTTCGAAAAAAATATGTAAAAAAAAAAAAGACATTGCAAGACATACGATTCTTTCATGAGTTATAAAATAGTAAAATTTACTTACGTAATAAAATTATTTTAAGAATTTATTTTTTATTTCCCAATTTTTCTTACCTAAAATTCGACAAGGATTCCAAAAATGTTATCCTATTTTACGTACGTTCAGTAGTTTTTGTAAAATTTAAGTGGTTCAAACTGAAGTCTGGCCAAATTTATCTTAAATGGTATTGAAGTTGAACAGTGAAAACGTAAATGCACGACACATGATCATTTGCCTATGTGGGCCTCGCTCACCGTACCCTCCGACCCGTGATACTTTTCCGCTCTTAAATGTTTTTTCATGCATTCTGGAATATTTTATCTATATTTTCAATAAATATTCAATACCGACCGACCCGCAAGTATATAAGCTTTTTCGCCCTTAAATATGGTGTTTTTCATGAATTTCAGCATATTTTGTCTTTATATTTTCAATATAATGAATATACTCATGTTGTGATGGACTGAATTATTACTATATATACATTTACTGTTTTATACTGTGTTAAGAACTTTCTTTTATCAACAAAAACGAGAGAAATATTCATTATTTGTTTAAAGTATGGTACGATCACTAATTTGAAAAAATTGGGTCAAATTTTAACCAAATGAAAGTATCTATTAAGAATGGCATTAGAAACTTCATTATTTGTAATGAATTAATTGTTTTAAAAGACTTTTAATTCTTTAAAGTTATAAAAGTCTAGGATTAAAATTGATGCCATATTTATTCCCAATGGTTTTCTAATGCAAATAAAGTACTTTGCATGGATTCCATATATATATATATATATATATATATATATATATATATATATATATATATATATATATATATATATATATATATATATATATATATATATATATATATATATATATATATATATATATATATATATATATATATATTATATATATATATATACTATTATATATTATTATTATATATATATATTTATATATATATATATATATATATATTATATATATATATATATATATATATATATATATATATATATATATATATATATATTATTATATTATATATATTATATATATATATATATATATATATATATATATATATATATATATATATATATATATATATATATATATATATATATATATATATATATATATATATATATATATATATATATATATATATAATATATATATATATATATATATATATATATATATATATATATATTATAATATATATATATATCATATATATATATTATATATATATATATATATATATATATATATATATATATATATATATATATATATATATATATATATAATATAAACACAAGCTCAAATGGGGAACTCTCTTCTGAAAAAAAAATGGAAAATACCCCAAATCGTAGAAAAGGAAAAGTGGTCGACAATATCATCATCACTCACGGGTCGGGGGTACGGGGGGCAGAGCCCCCCGTAGACATATGCTGGGTATAATACCCATTTTAAGTTTTTTAGTTCATAAATTGTCGTAAAAAACATTTTTTTAAACATTTTACTTTGAACCACAGTAAAAATTTTGTGGAGCTTACACACAAAATATAGAGGCTACATGGAGTGTACTTAAATATAAAAATTAAAAAATATATTATTATATATATAAATATATTTTTTTATTATTATTTTATATTTTTTTTTTATTTATATATTTATATATTATATATATATATATATATATATATATATATATATATATATATATATATATATATATATATATATATATATATATATATATATATATATATATATATATATATATATATATATATATATATATATATATATATATATATATAGTATATATATATATATATATATCCCCCCCCCCCACCCCCAATGCTTAAGTCTAATTTAAATACCAATACTTTACTAAATACAAAACATTAAAATTTCTAAATTAGAAGTATATAAATTACATATTACAGAGTAAAATAGTAAATAAAATAAATAAATAAATGAATAAATAAAATAAGAGAAAAAGATTTGATAATTTAGAATTAAATTCGTTAAACACATTGTGGCAATGCATGTTATCACGCGACAATTCCAAAAATAACTCTAAACAAAAAGAAAACACAACAACCGTTTTTGTTCACCACACTTGCCTGATCTTTGTTTAATTTATATGTATATACTCGTATATTATATACACAAACAAACAATTTGCAAAGAAATGCATGAGCAAATGTTCAGTGGGATCAAATTTCATTAAGTATATATATTATATATATATATATATATATATATATATATATATATATATATATATATATATATATATATATATATATATATATATATATATATATATATATATATATATATATATATATATATATATATATATATTATATATAACCAATCTCACTTATGAACTCTTCCTTCAAGGATGGATAATAATTAAAATAAAAGAAAATCCACCCAATCCCGAACCAACCGTAGATCCCTCAGACAGAGGATTTAAAGAGAGGTAGGTTAAATACAGCAGGAAAAACAGACGAAGGTTGGGAGTTCCACAGAAAAGAGATGGCTGTAAAGGAGGTACCACAAAGTGGAAGTTTGAGTTTGCTATGCTCACACAAAATTCATTGCAAGCAAGGCACCCCTTGTGCTGCGAGGGCGACGCAATGGTGATGGAATGCTAGAGGTCAACTTCTTCGATCACCTGCCGTTGTAAAACCTTTTGAAAAGAGAGAGTGCGCCAACGTCACGTCTCAGAGAAAGAGTGTCAAGGGAGCTTGAAAGTAGGGGAGTTTATATATTTTGCAATTTTTATGTAATACATTTTATATATATATATATATATATATATATATATATATATATATATATATATATATATATATATATATATATATATATATATATATATATATATATATATATATATATATATATATATATATATATATATATATACAACCATATCCAAAAGAAAGGTGGAACCACCCCAAATGTGAGAACCCTACTCCATACAAGGACGGATAATTGGAGTAACTGTTTAGAAGAAATAAATTCCCGCAATCTGAACAGAACTCCCAGCTTATACCCGGTCAAAAGCCTTGGATATGTCAAGCGCCACCACACAAAGATTCCCCATAATCCCTAAGGGCAAAGGACCATAGATCAGTAAGATAGGAAAGTATGTCACCAGTAGACCTCGAACGTCGAAAGTCATACTGGTGATTTGAAAGAAGGGATGAGATTCCAAATGATCAAGGAAATGAGAGTTTCAAAGACTTTAGATAGAATACAAGTAAGAGCTATAGGGCGATAGTTAGAATGTTCAGAGCGGCTACCTTTTTTCGGGATGGATTGAACAAATGCGCTCTTCCAGCACAGAGGAAAAGTATTAGCATTAAGACATAGGGAGCAGAGTTGAACGAGGGCAGGCACCAACTCGGAAACACACTCCCTCAAAACACGAGGAGGAATGCCATCCAGACCACTTGCCTTCTTTATGTTCATAGATTTCAGGATGTCATGCACATGGGACACCTGAGAGAAGAAGTAGTAGGAGAGATACCGGAATCATCCAGGGTTGAATTAAATGAAAAAAGAAGGCCCAAGAGATTGGCCTTTTCAGTAGGAGTTAGCTACAGATCCATCAGATCGAATAAGAGGAGGAAAGGAAGATTTGCAAAAGTTCTTAAGAGATATTTTTGGCAAGAGACCATAATTTTTATCAGTAGGAGAACCAAGGAGGTCAGCGCACTTTCCTTTGGTGAAAGCACGCTTGGCCTGTCGAAGTATATCCCTGCAATGATTCCGAGCTGAATGAAAATTAGAAAGTGAAAGTGACAGAAGAGGAATTTTTCCATGCTCGATACGCACTCTCTCTCTCTCCTGAATGGCACGAGAACAGGCGCCATCAAACCATGGATTTTAGGGAGAGAAGATTTAGTTGAAGAGGAAATGAACCTGCTCATTCCATCAGATATCACGGCTCCCACTCTTTCGGTGGACACCGTAGCATCATCGGTGTCAAAGCAAGATTCATTCCAAGAATAGTTGGCAAAAAAGCGACGCAATGCCCCCCAATTGACCCGATGAAAGTGCCAGATAGAACGTTTAGGGCAGGGTGGAGCTGCTGGAGAGAAAGTGTTATACTTAAGAGCTATAAGATTGGGGTCAGAGTTACCGATAGGAGGGAAAATGGTGTAATTGTAACGAGTAGTAGTAGAAGTGGTGAAGCACAAGTCAAACGTGTTTAGGAATTGGTTAGGACGATCTGAGATGTGTGTAAGTTCCCTAATCAATTGCTCCATATCGTTGAAGGTACTGAATGATTTAGTCTCCTCCTCACCTGTATCAGTATGAGAGGAGCCCAACCACTCAGTGTGATGTACGTTGAAATCCCCTAAATAGAGAACCTCAGAATTTGGATGGGAAGATGTAATTCTCGTGATATATATATATATATATATATATATATATATATATATATATATATATATATATATATATATATATATATATATATATATATATATATATATATATATATATATATATATTATATATATATGTGTGTGTGTGTGTGTTTTTGTGTGTCTCATAGATTACATGTGTGATAGCCATATTTTAAAGCTAAAAGAGCGTTGGATTGTTAAATTAGGTTGTGTATGGCGTGGAAAAAGGAGTATCTACTAGACAAGTTAGCCCATAGATATTCTTGCGTAGGGTCGGATGTATCTTGAAAGTACTTAATATTAATGGGAGTATTGTGGTTGGTGTTGCTGTAGAAGAGAAGACCGTTTTCTTCCTCTAAACCTCACCTTTTGTTCCTGGCAGAATCTTTTGTTTGGAAACCCCGAAGGCCATTCATATTCTATTCCTTCTTACTCTACTCTAATTTTCAATTTTCAGTAATAGGCGGGTGTTCTGCGTATGTGAACACGGTTTTGATTTTGCTTTACTAATTTGGAGGATTCCGAATTTTTCTCAATATAATTTTAAGTTCCTTGCCAATTTAAGACTACGTTCATCACAGATGTTTCTCCTAAATGATGTCCCATTCATTAACTCATTTTTCTTACATCATCATTCACAGTTTTCACATAAATCCAAAAACGGCTTCCCTTTAACTCTTAAAAAGACATATGATGAAATATACTATTTGTGTCCCTGATCCTCTTGGAGTTGAACACAGCATACTAGACTTTCTAAACTTTCAGCCTTTTACCTTGAACTCTTAAAATTCTCTTCTTCTCTGCATTTCTCCGATCATCTTCTATTTTCTGTATGCTGTTTTATCTTTTCAAATTTCAACAGGAAGGGCTCTCAATTTGATGAGGTAAGGTTTTTGACATTTTGGTGCTGCTGTTGTGTGTTCGGTCTTGAAGTCGTACTTCTTTGACTTCCTTTGAAGTGATAAATGCTTCAGCTGTAATATAACAGAGATGATTTTCTCGAGCAAGGAAGTGATTATTCCATTTTCTTTCCTTTCAACTAAAACTCTCAAACCTTGGTGTATCTTTGCTTGTTCTTATGCTTTTTGTTTCAAGACGCTGCAATCAGAAATTACAGCCTTTTCAAGCTCCAGACACTTATAATTTATCCAGGATTCGTGAAATATCTATGCTTCTGAAAACTACATTTTTCTCTGTTGAAAATGCAATAATCTTTCTGGTTCCTCTTCTTCCTGCTCTTTTGGCAAATAACAAAAAATCTGGTAGTTGTTTTCATCTTATACAACTAAATGAATACAAAAATGGATAACATCTTTTCAGTTTGGTTATATAACTTAACGACAAAGAAAATACCGATGTTTAATCACATAAAACTAAAACAGTGAAAAAGTTAAGTTCTCATAGTCAGTCTTAAATCTAAATAAAGGTTTGGAGAAAGAAAAAATATAAGAAATATAAATTTAAAAAAAAAAACAAATCTTGCACAAAAGAAAAAATAACAGAAATCGTGTATTTGGTATTTCAATACCAGAGATGATATAACCTCTTCCTCAAACACATTCTTTGCATAACGTGGAATGATCACCATGTATTACGTGATTTCATAACATTATCTTCAAAAAAATAACAATCGGTTAAATATTTCCCAAAACCTCTAAAACACACTCAGAAAGAAGACTAGTGTTTGGCAATGTAGTGGCATTATCTGTTCATAAAAAAAAATTGTAACAAATATTTTTAGTATAACGATCATTCATATAAAATGTTTAAAAAAATATATTCATATAATTAAAACAAAATGAAGGTAAAAATAAAGTATACAAAAAAATATATTAAATATTCTTCACTTTTAAAAAAATGGGGTAAAAGTATACTTACTACATAAACATTAATCAATGCTGAATATCGCTAAAAATTATGAACCACACCCTTGAGGGGTTGATCTGCACGACATTATGACTTCTCATTTATCATAGCTTCATCCCATGGACCATAAATATTTCTGGGAAAAAGATGTCATTAATAAAGATTTAATACAATTTAAGCTTCAAGTATGGCTTAATAAATTAATGAATTAAAGAAAAATAAGATGATAAAAATAACCAATTATTAAATTTCTTGAAACGTTTTAAGTTTATTTTTTTCTATTAACATAGAAAAGTGTAAATTGTAATTAACATTAAAATAAATTTTGTAGAATCCCTTATTTTATAAAATGACTTAAATATGCTACTGAAATTTTTGCCCTAAAGTCACATATTCTCCGTCTGCAGAACTCTTACTAAAAATGCACGACAATGAAACTACACAGAAAAGTAAAAAATTGACTTTTCATTTGTTTTAAAGTCTTTCATTTGGGCAGTCATCAGCTTCTCAGGAACATCGGTCCTACTGTTATAACATTAAAAAAAAAAACACACACACACACACATGCTCACATGGGTCAAGAAATAAAACACTTATGTAAAGTAACATCAATGATATTTCAATTATCATAAGGTTGTGACATTTTTAATTCAGGAAAACCACATGTCTCACGGTCTGCTACTAAAGCATTTCCATACTCGCTTCAAATTTTTTTTCTTGTGTTCAAAATATTAATAATTTCAACTAACACCCTTTCGTCCTGGGTTGTGATTAAGAAGTCTGTAAAAATCTTAAAATTCTGACTCGACATAAGAACGTTATAATTAAAATTTAAAATTTCTGAAAATTTATTTTATGAGCCCTCAGCTACTTAAATCAACGAAAATCATTATTAAAAAAAGATTTTTCTCATTTTATAAACAATTTCAACAATTGTTTCCTTTTTGGGAATAAAGTTATTTTTTACTGATTGTAAAACGACACGGAGATCTTATATTTATATATTTTACTTATTTTGTAGATTTTATTGTCCTTAGCGGAAGAAAAATGCAGTTTCTTTCTAAAAATATTTTTAAAAACATTTATCATAAAGATTTGTATCTCTAACAATTACTTTGTAAGTGAAGGGTCATTTCTATTTACATAAAAAAAAAGTAAAAAAGGAAACAACATAAGCAAGTACTTACTTTCTATATGACTGGAAATAAATGAAAAGAAGAGGTGACAAAACATTAACGAAGACGATTGACAAAACTAAAATGGGCAAAAGGAAAATGGCATGAAATATAAGTCCAAAGATGCAAGCAAAGATTACAATGGTTGACAGAAGCAGACAAGTTGCCTTCCCATATGTCTCCTGTAAAATAATTTAAATTTCCTAAGATAAATATTAATAATAAATACTACTACTACTAATAATAATTGATAAATAATAATAATAATTCAAACAAGTTTAATGACTTCGATGCTACTGACATCATTTCATCATAGTTAATAAGTTCAATACACATTTAACAGCATACTTTACACCAGGGGTTCTCAATCTTTTGAGGTCCATCCTCCCTCTTTACACTATTGTATAAGGTCACGCCCCCTTACACGTCTCTATATATATATATATATATATATATATATATTTATATATATATATATATATATATATATATATATATATATATATATATATATATATATATATATATATATATATATATATATATATATATATATATATATATATATATATATATATATATATATATATATAGGGATGGAGCGATACCAAAATTTTTACCGATACCGATACCTAAAAATTTACTGGTACCGATACCTGAAAATATACCGATACTTTTATCCATTTATATAACAAAATTTCTTTTTACCGATACCGATACTAAGACTTTCAAATTCACCGATACCGATACCTAAAAATTCACCGGTACTACCCGATACCGATACTTCGCTCCATCCCAAAATTATATATATATATATATATATATATATATATATATATATATATATATATATATATATATATTATATATATATATATATATATATATATATATATATATATATATATATATATATATATATATATATATATATATATATATATATATATATATATATATATATATATATATATATATATATATATATATATATATATATATATATATATCACTGTGATTTTAGGTAATTTTATATATTACAATGAAATAAGTTTGTTTGAAAGTTGAAGGCGTTTGCGAGAAATTATTGTTTTAGTTCCAAACATTTTTTTTGTTTTTTTTTTCAGTTTAGCAAGCCTCCCCAGATTGAGAATAACTGCTTGATCTTTCAACTGAAAGATCTTCTATTCAGTTAAAATTTCACTTCATATAAATAAATTTTTAAATGAAAACAATAGGTGTTTATTGTTTTTATTCAAAAAGGTTTTAAATATTCATCCATCTGATATTCCTTTTCCTCATCATTGAAAAAAATTCAATTTTTTGTTTTTGTTTTTGAGATCATTTCATTACTCCCCGTCTTTCCTCTACAATTCCAATCTATTCATAAATCAAAGTATTTTCCAATAACTTTCGTTGTCTCCATGTCTCTCTTGTTTACCTTCATTTTTAATAATCTTAATTTCCCTTCTCAAATATCTTCTCTAAACATTCCTTTACTCAGTAAGAAACTATTCCTAGGTTAAGGTTATTTTTGACACTTTCCTGTGAAAATCATAACTTAATATACCCTATTATAAGTGCCTGATGACCAATTATATACCAATTTGATAATAATAATAAAATTTATTAAGAAAATGTTACTATTTTTCGGGTAATTATAAATCTCCTTTCTCAGAATTTAAAAAGTATAGAGGACGAAGAATCATAATAATAATCTGAAGGAAATAATGTAAACGTAAGCGAGAGAATACACGAATTAATCAAATAAAACTAATTCATTTATTACCTAATATCATTTTTAACATTTTGTATCGAGTATTTTGTAATAAACTCTTCTGTACATTAATTCACATGTTTTAATAAACAATTTTAATTAATTGGATAAGAAAAATATATTAAAATAAAAAAAATGAGAGAATACTGTGGTATAAAGATAGTAAAATTGAAAGCGTTGATTCGATTACTCATGCGGACTCTAGGTAGAAACTACCTAAAAAATTTCCCCTCCTCAAATAGTGCAATACCCGTCGTGAGACGTCAACTTCATAAAAAAAGTAGGCATAAGGATGAAAAATAATTGTTTTAGTCCAGGGGTTTCCAACCTTCTTGGCTTGTGGGCCCTCTGAGTCCTAACTTAACATATGTGTACCCACATATAATCATATGTTATATTACTAATATTGCTAAATTAAATGGTCCCCAGAGGGTTCATGTAGATCCCGGTTGGGAAACACTGCTTTAGTCCATTTGTAAGTATTGTCTTTAAATAAATTGGAAGAGCGTTCTTGGTTTAAGAATGCATGGTTCTCAAATGAGATACAGATATAATTGTAGAAATATTAAAAAAAAAATATATATATATAAATTGGGTGAGAAGGTACTGTATTCCTTTTTATTCTTATTAATAGAGAAGTACATAAGTAGAGCAAATAAAAGAGTGGTAGCGGGACTGTTAATTAGAGTTACAATAATTTATTATTCACAGATAAATAAATAAATGAAAAGTTTATGACAAAATTGCATCATCATACCTGACAATGAAACCTGAAGTTAGGAAATAAACTAAACAATCCAATAGCAACAATAACAAGAGCAAACACGTCTAAGTTATTGCTTAATCTTGAAGCCAAACAGACAGCAGCAAATAACCCAAGATTATGAGACATCGTTGGCTTGACTCTGAAAAAAAAAATTTTTTTTTTGTAACAGTCTGAATAGTACTTTATTAAGCTTAATAAATTTTAAAAATAAAATATATATATATATATATATATATATATATATATATAGAGAGAGAGAGAGAGAGAGAGAGAGAGAGAGAGAGAGAGAGAGAGAGAGAGAGAGAGAGAGAGAGAGAGGAGAGAGAGAGAGAGAGAGAGAGAGAGAGAGAGAGAGAGAGAGAGAGAGAGAGAGAGAGAGAGAGAGAGAGAGAGAGAGAGAGAGAGAGAGAGAGAGAGAGAGAGAGAGAGAGAGAGAGAGAGAGAGAGAGAGAGAGAGAGAGAGAGAGAGAGAGAGAGAGAGAGAGAGAGAGAGAGAGAGAGAGAGAGAGAGAGAGAGAGAGAGAGAGAGAGAGAGAGAGAGAGAGAGAGAGAGAGAGAGAGAGAGAGAGAGAGAGAGAGAGAGAGAGAGAGAGAGAGAGAGAGAGAGAGAGAGAGAGAGAGAGAGAGAGAGAGAGAGAGAGAGAGAGAGAGAGAGAGAGAGAGAGAGAGAGAGAGAGAGAGAGAGAGAGAGAGAGAGAGAGAGAGAGAGAGAGAGAGAGAGAGAGAGAGAGAGAGAGAGAGAGAGAGAGAGAGAGAGAGAGAGAGAGAGAGAGAGAGAGAGAGACTATCTGAAGAATTATTCATGCAAAGTTCTGGAATAAAACTGGTGCTAATATTATACTGAAGTTGTTAAAATATGTACATTAATACCAATATATAAAAAAATGTATATTCAATTACATAGCAACAACTGCTCCATAGGGATGGAATATGAGATGCAATAAAAGCAATGAAATAGTACACGCATGAATTGTATCTGTGGAAACGCTTGCTGTTAATGTCTTGATAATAGGAGATGAGAACCAACTCAAAACGACGACAAACAAAGCAGTTTTAAGTTCATCAAGAAGTATTTCTGAAAGTTTAAGAAAAAAATAAATAAATTAAACACAATGGTAATGCCCGATTCTCCCTACTCTAGTCTAGGAACATCAAAACAGGAAGGTAGTGGCTAAACAGCCTCTTAAAAAATCCTACTACCTTAAATATGAATGCAAACAAATTAATTTTTTATATTTATGACTCATTTAAATCATGAAATTCTTCTAAATATTTCTAAACAAACCTTCAAATATCATAGATATAAAAATAACTATTTCAGGAAACAAAATGAATATTTCACATGAAACTTTTAAGGTGTACTTGGCCATTTTTCTTCTTCTTCTTTTTTTTTTTTGAGATTTACTGTTGTTTTTTTTAATTTAGTCTCCACCTAATAAATCTTTTTTTTTTTAGGTAAAAAAGAATGTCTCTGTTTGATAGTTTTAAGTGGAGTAAAGTAGAACAAATATTCGTTTGTCAAAAAAGTTTATTATTATATTCATTTACTTTTATTTAATATACGTCAAACAAGAAATTTTTTTTTTTCCAAAGAACTATAAACAATTGGCTATTATACTATATATACACAAAATTTAATTCATTCATTCTTGAAAGCTTTATTAACCATACTTACATACAATGATATCAAATATGAGAAGTATACAAGTAAAATTTTTAAAAATATTAAAATTACCTAGGTTACCATCCGAAAAAATTTTTGACGCTCGCATTATGACATAACCGATAAGAGAAAATACTCCAGTCAAAAGAAGAATCAAGAATGCGTTCAGCTGTTCAGCTGATAAACTTAAAAATATGACAACCAGAGCAACACAACTGAAATATATATATATATATATATATATATATATATATATATATATATATATATATATATATATATATATATATATATATATATATATATATATATATATATATATATATATATATATATATATATATATATATCTAAAAAATGTCTAATTGTAGATAAAATGAAGCAGTTTCATTTTCAAGGTGTTTCAATTTCAAAAACAAACAAATGCACACACACACACACAAATGTTTATAGAGTTCATTTTACATACATTTCAAATGCTGAATATAATTAAAGAAATTAAAAATCATTGAAAAGAACTTGGCTTTTTTTTTTCTTTTTTTAAAGTATTCATTGTTTTAATTTGTAACAGATCAATGACTTCTAGAAGTAATTTCAGAAAATCTTAGTATTAAGAATGATTATTTAATCTAGAAGTTAATTTTAAATAAAGTAGCGCTCTTCTCACATATATTCTAGTGAGATTTGACTTTTTATTGCATTAATAAAAAAAAAAATTAATATTTAAATTTTAGGTTATGGTAATATTAAACAAAATTTTAAAAAAATAACACTTCCCAAAAACGAATACATAAATATTAACCTGCAAATTTCCTGAGTTACCAAAACTGAACCATAAAGAGCTTGACTAAAATTAATTTTTATGCCTGAAATGCAAAATATAAATAAATTTTATATAAAAGCATTTATATAATGATAACAAAATTTATAATAACAAAAAAGTTTTAACAGTTTATGAAATAAGCAATAAAATGGCTTTAAAATACAGAAATCTCATATTAATTAGAAAAATTAGAGAATAATAAAAATAAATTAACTATCATTAAATTTCTTTAAAACTGACTGTTCAGAAAATTGAAAAAGATATCAGAAATATTAATGATCAAAATATATGCATTTTCAATTACTTTGACTAAATATTATGATTTTAGCATAAAAATAATTTAAAAAAATAGAACAAATGTATAAAGAAAAACTATGTAAATTCTATAAAGAAACTATAAGTTCTGAGTAACATTGTCAGCAAGTCTAAACCTAATGAATTGCAACAAATTTTAGAAATTGCACACTAGGGCTTGCATGAAATTTAAACGTAAAATTGTTTTTCAGACAAGGCAAATTAATGAAATTATGTTCTTCATGATTTACAATGACATTTTGAAAATATTTATACAGTAATTTTCAATGTGTAAAAAAAATTAACACTTAGTACAGAAATTCAAAAAAGAAATAAACATGCAGATATTATATTCATATAAATACCATCCCAAGGGAAAGGAAGAGAGAATTTGTGATAAAGAGAAAGGTAGTATTATGAAATTTTGGCAATATTTAGAAATGAAATAGATATTTCTTATGAACAATGTATCAGAAACATTAAAAAATGTACCTTAAATACAGGTTATATAAAACATCTTTAGATTTTTCTGGTGTGTATGTCATAACATTTATTTATTATACTGTTGATATAAAAAGAAAAACATGATCATAAATATTATAAAGTTAAAATAAAAACAATGGTTACCAATCTAACATTTTGTATGAACTCGGAAGAAGGACTTTGAAACAAAATTATCTGGGAATGGTTGTCTCTTCCAAAGCACTCGTTCCCATTCTTCAACATCATTTTCCAGTTTCTTAATAGTTTGATTTCTTCTTCTCATTTTTAAAATTATTAAACTTATAAAAATTCAAATATTTTATCTGTACATCAATAATTTAGAACTTATCAAATTTTTTAAATTATTCAGATCTGTTTTCAAAATATATTTTCATTGAAAGAATACCTGTAGATATGACCAAGAAAAAAGGATAAAAAGTTTAATCCTTCTATCGTATCGTAATTCTTATGTTTACTATATATATATATATATATATATATATATATATATATATATATATATATATATATATATATATATATATATATATATATATATATATATATATATATATATATATATATAACAATATAAATCATAGAGCTGCAGTGCCAGTAATGTTTTTTTTTTTTGTTTTTTTTTGCTGGCTCCAGCTCCAATCCACCATTTTGAAACTGCCTAACTCTAACTTGGACTTCATCATTTTAAAATTGTGACTCTGACATCAGTTTCGACTTTTGCTCCAGCTCCACTCAAAAATACACATACTGGTACTCTAATGTTATTACTTTCATAAATTTCTTAGGAATCACATAATCATTATTAATTACAAAAAGTGTAGTATTACTTTTAGATGAATTTTGATAAAATTTGCAGAAAAATTATGAAATTTTAACTTAAATATATGATTGAATGGATTAGAATAAATTCTATTTGATTTAACAGTTTTAACTATTTAAGTTAATGGTTTATATTAATAGTAATAAAATGTAATTGAGACAATCCTAATAGACTCAATTAACTTCTGACTATTTTACACTAATTATATTTACTTTACATTATATTTAATGTCTTCATGATATCAAAGTTAAGTAACAGTTTCATTATCCAAAAATTTAAGTTTCAATACTAAAATATCCCTGAGAAGCAAAAACTCACTACTCTCTATACAAATTATTTTAAATAATTTATATACAATATACAAATCTGTTCAATATGTAAGTGAACAAGCATGGTGAACTTCCCATAAACATGGTTTGGGGATAAAATCACATAAAACTTTTGCTAAGTAAGGGAGACAAAATCTAATTTTTAAATGCATTCCAAATATATTTTAACATTCCATAGTACAAATAAAGAAGGAATAAAAGATTCTGATTAATGGTTGCGAAATAAAGATAAGATAAAAATTATGAAGCCTAAACAGGGTGGTCTGAATGTTAAATGAAAAATGTTGGTTTACAGATGTGACAAACATGAACATCATTCATAAGGAGACATTTGTAACCACAAGCCATTTCTTTTCTTCTCTATATTTACCTTTTCACTTGTAAGTGATAACTTATATAGCCTGCATGGTATATAACTATCCTTGTATCTTACTCTCTCAATATTTTTACATTGCCAGATATGCATTTTTTGTAGTTCTACAACTCCTTATAAATTTATTCACATAAAACTCTTGAAAATTAGAATACATTGAGGATAATAAATTTGTCCAAATTTTGGTCCAGAAAATATTAAAATTTAATATAAGAATATAAAAATAATAGAGACAGACGTCTATAACTCTATAAAGCATAGACACGTTCAGTTTACTAGACCTAATTATATAATTTTATAACAGGATTTTTAGTACTTTAAAATTTTTTAATTTATTGAATTTGATTTTCTTCAATATACAATACATCTCGTTTATATTTTGAATAACAACTAAATGCCAGGTAAGAGACGCAAACTGCATATTATATGTGCATTAATAAATTATTTAAATAGGTTCTTTTTAATTGATATATCTACAGGCCATTTTTTTATAGCCAATTTTTCGTTTGCGCTTTGTTTTAAAGGATGAAGGTATTTTGTTTATTTTGCACACGTGGCAATTTTTTTTTATAGCCAACTGATATTTAAATTTAACCATCATGAAAATAAATAAATAAAAAAAAAAATGATAAATGTAAATTCAAACAGCCTTTGTTACCCTTGAAAGGTAACACCCATGGGCCATGAGCATAGACTATGGCCATGAGTAACAAGTCCTGGGAACTTTGAAGTCACAATAAAATGGTCTTTACAGATGTACAAATTGCGCCAACCGCTTTTAATTGTAACATTAATTACGACCCTTCTCTTTCAGGTCTTTTAGTAAACGCTCAAACCCTGAGTTTTTACAATAGTAGAAATAAAATTTATTCAAAATAAAATGAAATATGATTGGATTTTATTATTATTATTATTATTTTTCCATTGCATTAAACATATATACAAAGTTGGTATTAATGCAATAAAAACAACTTTTTCCGATCGATAATAAAATATATCGATCAACGTTTTTTCTAAAAATAATTTTTTGGGGGATTAGCTCCTTTTGCATTTGAGTTTAATTAAATTCAAACTTCACAGACTATTTTCCAATGAAGTTCGTCCTTAATTAAAGCACGGTAAATATCCTTATACAATGATTAAAGTTACCAATTTTAAACATTTAAGTTGCCACGTCGTTAATTAAGCATTTTTTTTTTTGAACAAATATTATCGTTTTTCCTGTAAAACTTTTATTAAAACAATAAATAAAGACAAATATAAAATTATTTGTGATTATCAAAATAAGCCTTTATTATTTATGAAGCCATTTTAAATTTATTTTGTTTGTTTTACGGCAATAATATGGATTCCTGTGATTGTCCTAAATTTATAACATAGATCTAAAGTACTTTTTACTATGTTTCACTTTTGTCATTACAATTTTTGTTACCATCGAAATGTAACAAAAATGGTACGAAAATGGAGGATTAAAGTGAATTTTTATTCATACATTTTATCTCTATTTGCCTACTTTTTCATGTTTTATATGGTTCAAATTTGCTTAATATGAATTTTTTACTCTTTATTATGATGTTAGTAAGTCATTACAATAGATATTGACTTTACAACATCCAAGTTCAACCTAAATAATCTAGCTGTCTCATTGATAAAAAAAAAAAATAAATCAACATCCACATCATATATATATGTGGATGAACAGTAGTTCAAGGAACCAACAATGCATCCAACCTGAAATTTGGGGATGCTGTGTAGCCTCTATATGGAAGTTCTGATATAGTCTGTAAGAAATTTCTTTGAATAATTTGTATTCCAAAAACATTTCCTTAATTAAGGATAAAGAAACAACCACAAATAGGGTCTGATGCAGTAGTATAAGACCAAGACCAAGCAAATACAACATGCTTTATTTTGACAAAGTAAAGTATGTTTTGCATTTTATTTGTAGTTCCTATCAAATTGTGCTAGAGCCATTCAAGAGGAACCCTTTAAGTCGCAGCTTTATTATTTATATATGACCTGTTTGGAAAATTGAATCAAAGGCAGATTTCAGATGAAATCTAAGGCATATAGGATTGCGGAAGATTGGATAGATCTGATGTTAAAATTTGAAATGTAAACTTATTGTATAGCAGACTGAAAGATATAGCTGAACATAACTGATGAGATTTCAACTATCATTAGGTTACTTCACCCATATATATATATATATATATATATATATATATATATTATATATATATATATATATATATATATATATATATATATATATATATATATATATCAGTTGGATAGTTCTGTATCCTTTGTAAGAATTAAGAACTTTATTTTGACTTTGTGTATTAGAGAATGCTTTCAAATTAAAGTGAAAAGACTCATTATCCAGCTGCTGTTATAAAGATCTAAGTGGGGATCTTGAATGAAACAGAAAGATAATTTACCATTAAGCAAATCCTATTCCACAATTTTTTTTTGTTTTTTTTATTATCTGAGATCAAAGTTAATACATGCATAAATTCTTGTAGAGTAAAAGGCAGAGATAAGAAAAATATATATATTTTTTTAATAATCCTTACAAACCTTATTAGATCATGTATCAAAGAAAAAGAAGAAGAGTATTAACTGGAAAATGGCAAACTAAATAATTACTCCCAACTAAAGAACTAAAGCTCAAAAGCTTCATTGAAAATCAGCAAACTTTAAATTTCTAACTGAAAATTAGTAAACAGAAATTTAAATTATCTTCAGTTAATAAATATAGGCTCATATATATATATATATATATATATATATATATATATATATATATATATATATATATATATATATATATATATATATATATATATATATATATATATATAATATATATATGTATTAGATATTGTCTGATTTTACCCAATATTGTTAAGGGTTTATCAGTTTCTGCCACTGTCTTATAGTACTTTTTTCTTATATTTTCAGATACAGTATAAGGAAAGAAATATAACATCTGTAGTAACAATAAAATTTACTCTGTGCTTTATAACTCATTAAGATTGTCACTTTTTATCTCATAAATCTCATAATGGGTAACTACAGATCACGTCCACAAAGGTCTTGTTCTGAAGAGTTACTTAGAAAAATATTTGAGAGTTACTTTCTCCTTGAAGAAAAATTAAAAAATGATTTGTTTATGAATAACAATATTGATATGTATTCAATTCAGAAAGCAATTGGGTAAGTTAGGAATCTATTATAAATTTACAGTGTAAAATTCTTATAACAATTTTGAAATGTATCAAATATTAAAAAATATGTAAAGCCAGATGCAAAAGAAAAAGAGGTAACTTTTAATTTAATATACTGTGACAGTCTCTGACCTATATATATATATATATATATATATATATATATATATATATATATATATATATATATATATATATATATATATATATATATATATATATATATATATATATATATATATATATATATATTATATATATATATATATATATATATATATTATATATAATATACTAACAATTGTATTTTATAAATAAAATCTAACTGAAGTATTATCTACAGTGAAGTTTATAAAATATTTTTAAAATGAACATTGATATTGTATCATTTTATATTATAATATATCTTAGAACTTCTTAATTTACTTTCAGTAAAGTTCAATATTTTTAATGAGAAAGCTTACTTTATTTATAATTTCTTTCTTTTTTTATGTAACATGTCTCGAGGATTACCTTTTGAAGAATGGTGGTCCTCAGAGCTATTTGCACCATTATTCTTTCCATCTTTTTCTGTCTAGTTTATATCTTTTGTGAGTACAATTATTCATTTTAAAATATAAACCTTTAACAGTTATATTAGGAATATATACTGTAGTTGGTGTAGGAATGTATAAAATCTTTTCTGTATATTAATTATATTAGTAACTCCATTGTACAACATATTCGAATACATTTTTCATAAAATTCTTTTTTTTTTTTTTTTCAGATCAGAAATGCTTAATGAACGCTCAATAAATGGTCAAACCCTTCTTCATTTCTGTTGTAATACATTTATCACTGATAAAAATTTGCAAAGACCAGAAGAATGCTTGATAAAAGTCGAAGATTCCTCATCAGACACCGTAACAGAAGCACCGTGCATTCTTCAGCTTTATAAGAAAGAAAAGACTAATTGTGAAAAAGATTCATATATTCTGAAAAGAAAGTCTAATAGAAAATCTCATTGCTGTTCAAATAAAGACGCAAGCCAGATTAGAGAAGAAAAAGATTTAGCTCAGTTGCTGTTATGCAAAGGTGCAGATCCTGCTATTATTAGCAAAAACGGATTCTCTCCTCTTCATCTTGCTTGTTATAAGGTTCTTTTCTTCAAATAAGATTGTAACAAGATTTTTTGTACTAACATGTCTGTTTTGTTACTAAAGTAAGTTTTTTTACTACTTTTTAAATTTAGCCCAAGTACTTGTTCTAGAAATAAGTAATATTGTTTTTACAATGCATATTTTTAAATTTTCTCTATGTAAAGTTTTATTACAATCAAAAGTGGATTTTGATATAATTTTAATCCTGCATTTTATATATATATATATATATATATATATATATATATATATATATATATATATATATATATATATATATATATATATATATATATATATATATATATATATATATATATATATATATATATATATATATATATATATTTGAAAATATTAATTTTTTAAAAAATTTGAAAATTTTAATTTTTAAAATTAAAAAAATTTTTTTTTTTTAAAATATTTTTTTTAATTTCTTTTGAAAGAAAAGCAGTCCCGTAACAAATTTGTACTTTTGAAAATGAGCATTTCCAGATTTCAGTTTTTTTAATATAAAAAATTCTTACTTTTGGATAGATACAGTTAAGTTGAAAATTTTTTATATTGAGTTGAGTTGAAAGATATGATTTTAATGACTAGTCTTTTAATAATAGCATTCTATTGCTTAATTTTGTAATTTGATATATATTGTGAAGTATATAAAATATTTTAAAATGAACTTATTCTATCAATTTATATTTTAATTTATTTTAAAATTTTAAATTATTTTACCTTCTGTGAAATTTAATATTTTAAATGAGTATGCTTACTTTATATTTTCTTCAATTTTTTATGTAGGATATTATCTTTCAATGAATTTACATACTTTTTTTAACTAGATCTTATATAAATTTTATATTAGGAGTACATATTTTTTGTGGTACTATTTTTTATCAGTATCATTTCATTTCTAAGCTGATTGTTATATATATTACGACTTTCTGTAGGATTAAATTTGTAGTTTTTACCAGGACTGTGAAGAAACACAGTCACGAGATTTGGGGTGCAACCTATGCCAGATCAGATTATTTTTTTTTTTTTTTTTTTTTTTTTTTTTATACTGAAAAATAAAGAGGTTCAAAACCGACAGTTCATTATTTTAAAATTATGAAGCAAGAATTGAAGCCAGACACTTAAAATGGTGGAGATGCAGTTAGATATTGTAAAATGATAGAGGGAGGTGGAAATGGAGTCGGACCTACCTAAAGATTTAAAATTTCCTTAACTCCATTTTATATTGCTTTTTTTATCATTTGTATTTGATAAACTTAAGTAGGTAAATTTATTACATAGGCCTATATGAAATAATTCGAGTTTGCTTCTCACTAGAGAAATTATATTTGGTTTTAAAATGATAATGGGATTTAACTAGAGTTTTATTTTTAGATATCTTACATTATTAACACTGTGGAATCCTGTATCTGAGTAGATCATTCTTTTATTTGCTTGTTAGTCGATTGTGTTCTTATTTTTACATAGATATTAACTTGCTTCTTCCTTAATTCATTATTTAGAATTTAGGGCATATTTTACTATTAATATCCACTCAAATTTCCAAAAATATTCAATTAACACATCTAGATAGTTTTAATCTTCATTTTTTTCTTCAATAATCATGTATATCATTTGAATTTATAAGTTAAATTATAATTCAGAGTATTGATTTTTAATATTACCACAATATATTAATGACCTTATACATTTACCTTTCAGGGAGATATTGAATTAGTTTCTTTGTTCTTGGATCATTGCAGTCATTTAGATCACACAGGGGCAGGTAGTGTCACTGCTTTACATCTTGCATGTTTAGCAGGACATTTGGAAGTGACTCAGATACTTGCTCAGAGAGGAGCAAATATTGAAGCAAGAGATGCGGTTTCATTTTCTCCATTACACATTGCTTGTTTGTTTGGCAATGAAGGGGTTAGTCTTTGTATCTGATTGTCAGTCTTATTTTTTATTTCTTATTTTCATTTTTAAAATTAATCAGCTTTAATTAAGATTTAGTTTACAGCAACAGGAATTGTAATTATTACTACTTCAGTGCTATAACTTTTTTTCTTTTTTTGTCTTTATTTATTGTAATTAATTTGCAGAGAAAAGTTTAGTGATTTTCCAAATTATTATTATTATTATTATTATTATTTTTATTATTGTTATTATAAAATTTTGTTTTTTAAATGTGTAGGTAGTTGAATATCTACTTGCTCATGGAGTTGACGTAAACATTACAGGCTCTGTAGGAGACAGACCACTTCATTTAGCATGCTTTGGTGGATACCCAAGAATCGTTCAGCTTCTTTTGAATAAGGGTGCAAGAGGTATTTAAAATTTTTTAATAACTTGTTGTTAATGCATACCATTAGTTTCTTTTGAGTAATTGTAAAAGTATTGTATTTTATATTTCATGTGAAACAAAATACTAAAATTTTAGGTCAAATTGAGGCTAAGTTTTAGAAAATAGTTTGTGTTAAGTGAAATGAATTGCGAGATTCCTAAGGCACATTCCACCAAAGTTTTAGAAGTTGACTAATTGCATAACTTTGTATTTTTGTAAAATTGATTATTATGACTTTTTTTTTCCTATATGAGTAAAATATTGCATTCTTAAAGAATTTTTATTTATATTAAATGTGAACTCTTTCTATAACCCCATGACTTTTTAAATGACTAACCTATGTTAAAATTTTTGCTGATCAGTTTTTACTCACTCATCTTTTATTAATCTCCTTGTTCTTTACTATGGCATCATTTGTGTCCAACATTCAACTAAAGTTGAACTCCTCACTGAATCGTTTAGATGATTTAACAATTCTTGTTTCTATTCCGTCTCCACTTAATTTATGGCTATTCTGAGCTTGATAATAAGAATTTTTTCATTTGTAATGGTATCTCTATTGTGGTTCTCATATATTTTGCTTCATTTCTTGCGTACTGACTTGATAAAATGTTTTGTTGCTTATTAACTCCATCCTTTCCTTCCTGCCAATAAAGGGGTACCCATCTCAACTCTATCGTTCTATTGCTTTACGTTTATTATTTCCAAAGTTATTGAAAATCTCCTTAACATTTAAGATTAGAAATATCAAATATATGTTATTTCGGATCGACCAGTATTTTTTCCGTAAGAGATGCTTGATTGAGAATCTCTTTACCTTCTTTCTCTGAATCTTTGCCATGTGGTATTCGGAATGTTCGTAATTTTTTTTCTTGCTACTTGGACATACTAAAAGCTTTCAATAGTGTGTGATTGGAGTGGCTGCAAAAACTAGTGTCTTTAAACTTCCCACATTTATTATCTAAATTGTATTTGATATCCTTTCCGATCGTTCTATATTAGATGTAGTCGACCACCATTCATCCTCTAATGTTACCAATTTCTTCCATTACCTTCCACTTTTTGCCAAAGACTTCATCATTTTTGAAAAGGGTCCTCCCACTTACCCACAAATTGGATAAACCCAACAAACACTTCATAACCTCAAGAATTTACTCATGAAAAATATCTCGTTAGAATATTAGACTCTGTTTCTCTAGTGAAATATATGCTTCAATACTTATTAATTAGTGTGACAAAAACAGAATTTAGCATTTTGATCCATCCTTTTAAACTGGAAATTAATTGTCTTACAGTTTGATTATCTGGATTATATATTTATGCTGACACTGTATTTCTATATCACATAGTTCCACACAATATTGGAATGTAAATGCGTTAAAATCTTAAAATAAAATGTATACAAATTTTTATGCATATTCCTATTGGTTGAAAATTAGAAAAGTTTATTCCAAAAAAGTAAGTTGTCACTTTAAAAAAAAAAAAAAAAAAAAAAAAAAAAAAAAAATGTAGTGTCAAGAATAATTCTATTACATTTAAAAAAGTATTAATAGAAAATACAAAGGTATTTATACTTCTTCACATACATCTCTAATACACATCTTGTTTGTTACTGTCCCTTTAAAAGTTTCTTTAATTTTTTTATTTTAATTTAATGTATTACTTTTTTACTTACAGTCAAAGCATGGGACGAAGAAGGAAATACTCCTCTCCATTACTGTGCTCGTGGAGGTCATAATGATATTTTAAATTTATTGCTACAACCACAATTCAAAAGTGATGTTCACATCGGAAATATATATCTCGATACTCCTTTACATATGTATGTTTATATATATATATATATATATATATATATATATATATATATATATATATATATATATATATATATATATATATATATATATATATATATATATATATATATATATATATATATATCTGCCTCTGTTATTTAAGTGTCCCTAAAGTAAAATTGTAATTGGTCTTTTATTAATGAAATAGCAATTTTAATTGATATGTGAAGGCATTAAAACTTTTTTTTACTAAAATTTTCTTGTATTAAATAAGTTCAAATATTCATAATTGACTTTGAAAAACTTTACAGAGCTTGTTATAATGGATTTTACAATTGTGCCAAAACTTTATTGACATATGGAGGATCAACGTTGTTGCTGAAAGAAAATCTGTGGGGTGAGACTCCAATTCATTCTGTTTGTACCGGTGGAAAATCAATGGAATTGCTTCGGTTTCTATTAAGTATTGAAGGGGCCTACATAAATCATCAGGTATGTTTTTTTTTTGAAAAATGTAAAGTCATATTTTAACAAGGTTGATCTGTTATTGTTATTTAACTTCTTGTTTCCTGTCTTTTTCTATTTTTATTTATAACTGTAAATATCAATCCCATGAGGAGAGGTGTACAGGTTTCCCCTCTTGAATATATTCTGTTTTTTCCAGAAAAATGATTAATTATATCTGTTAATTAATAAAAACATCCTTCATATCCCGTTACTATACTGCCTGTCATTTGTGCGGTACACTTTTATTCCTTATTGCAATACTGCATGTCTTTTGCTTGAAAGTACTGAGATGTCAGTTTATATGAGAGAGAGTTATACTTTGATTTATAACTGTTAAATGATGTAAAAATACTCATAAAAGACCATTTTTCTAGTATGTGGCATCATTAGAATAGATTAAAATCTAAAATTAAATCACTGTCACAGTTAATTAAACTTTCTAGATATATTTTTTTTTATATATACTTTTAAGAATTGACGACATGTTTAATAAAATATTTTAAACTTATTTGAGTCACAACAATAACATTTTATATTTTAGGGTTTTGATGGCCACACGCCTCTTCATTCTGCCTGCTTTCATGGTCACGTAAAATTTGTGCAAATGTTACTGAGTCATGGAGCAGACCTTAACATTACGACAAGGGAGCATTTTATTGGTAAAGAGAGAAAGGTAATTAATTAAAATAAGTGAAATATTTCTAATGAAGATTTTATATAACTAGTTTTTTTTTTTCTTCTTTTTTGGTGGTTGGGTTTTAATTCACCAGCAAGAAGAACAGACACCTTTAGCATGGGCTTATGACCAAGGACATGATCAGATTGTAAGTCTTTTAAAACATTTTCGTCGTCCAGGTGCCCATGAGGATTATGCTCGAGGAGAATATTTAGGAGGGATAGAAAATACATATTTTCCTCTACCTTCACCAATAGGAAAACTCAGAACTGTTGTGCAAGGTATAATCAAAATTTTAATTTTATTATTTATTTTCTCTTAGTCATTTAAATAATAAAAAAAAAAAAAAAAAAAAATATATATATATATATATATATATATATATATATATATATATATATATATATATATATATATATATATATATATATATATATATATATATATATATATATATATATATATATATATATATATATATATATATATAGTTTTTTGAAATTTTGTAGCAAGTTTTCTATGATTACTTGGTTTTGCAGAAAAGCTTGATGTTCTTGTGTTAAGGCAAATGCTACCTGAAGAACTTCACTTAAATTTGAGTGATATCGAATTTGTGGAAAATATTGGATCGGGTTCTTTTGGAAAAGTCTTTAAGGTATTATTATTATTATTATTATGATTATTATTATTATTATTATTATTATTATTATTAATTAAAAAAAAAAAAAAAAAAAAAAAAAAAAAAAAAAAAAAAAAAGACAAAAATTAAAAAAAAAATAAAAAGGTTTAATTTTGAATAAGTTAATCTTCTAGTTTATTACATTTAAAATGAATGATAGTTAATTTTATTAAAGACTTGGCAGAGTATTTAGAAGATAAAATAAAAATAAGAAATATTCAAGAATAAATGATTTTATTTGATTTCTATGAGTTCTTTAGGAGCATTAAAGTTCCTGAGAAGTATTCTGGGGAATGCTCGAAGAAAGTATATACTGTATTGAGTGTTGAATGAATGGAGGAGCTTATGAAGAATATGAGTAGAAAATGTGATTAATCTTGACCCATAAGAAGTGTTGGAAGAGTGAAAGAGCTTCTGTTGAATATTCAAAGGAAATGTGAGTGACTCAACCCAAAAGATATTTGCAGATTGGACAAGCAGGAAAACACACTTCTCTTAGAAATTATGCAGGATATATTTTTATGTAGTTAAACTCAGAAGAGAGAGTGTAATAGAAGCGTTCTTGAGAAATATTTAAATTAAATGTTAAGACAAATGTGAATGAAAGAAATAAAATTTATTGGAACAAAGGAACAAGTGGCAGATAAGTTCATTAAAGAAGAAAGTAAGAGAGGTGAAATAGTAGAATAAGTAGAGAATAGAGATTGAAAAAGAAGAAGAAAGTAGAAGTATAAAAACAGTAAAAGAATTCAAATTTGCAACAAAAGTAGCTTCGCTAATTGTAATATTCATTTTCTAAATAAATTGATTTTTAATTAAATTATTTTAGATGATTTTAAGTTTAATTTTTAATTTAAGAAACGCAAGTTAACTAGCATACAGTTGATTCTATTAAGAACTTTTGATTAATAATATTAAGCAACGCGTTAACATAGTTTATATGAAATATAGAATTATGTCCCAGCTCTTGCACATTGTTCACATATTTCTCTTAATATGTGTTTGTGCTAGGCGCCATCGAAATTTTAACACTAATCTTTAAATATGCCCAGCAGCTGATTTTCTTTTTTCATCTGAAAACTAATTTGGAATAAACAATAAAATTGAAATATATTATTTGCACACCCTATATATATATATATATATATATATATATATATATATATATATATATATATATATATATATATATATATATATATATATATATATATATATATATATATATATATATATATATATATATATATATATATATATATATATATATATATATATATATATATATATATATATATATATATATATATATATATCTGATGGGCAATGGCCTTAGGCCTACCAGTTTCCACTACAGTTGAAAAGTTTTCCTGAAGAAAAGCCAAATTAAAGGTAGACATGTACCAATACAGATCCTTTAAAGGTGTGAAGATCAAAGTAAGTGTTTACTAGTAGAGTACATGTAAGATTGAGCATAGTAGTAAAGTCTGAGGGTCAAAGATTTGAGTAGAGAAAGGATGAGGCAGTGTAGAAAGGCGTGTTGCTCGAACCATTTTAACTGGAGGGAGTATGCGACTGGAGAGTTCAGAAGAGCAATGTCCATTGTAATAGTAATAGTATAGAGAGAGAGAGAGAGAGTGACTCAGTAATTCGACTGTCAGAAAGACTGGTGAGAGTGAAAGCGAAAATCCCTAGACCTCACCTTTTTAAGGAATACTGTGTGAGTGGAACCACCCTTAATGTGTGAAGCATTCTCCATACATGGGCAATCAAAAACTCCAATAAAGAGCAAGCAACTGGGTTGGTGTGAAGAAATTTTGCAGGCGTCTCTGAACACGCAACCTTTTAGAAGCTTGTTCAGAATGAGAAGTAATGTGATCCTTCCTAAATAGACCACGAGAGAAAGAAGCACCGAGAATATTAAGGACAGACGAAAGTATGAGTTGTGTTTTTGATGACGCCATAGTCATAGGAAGATTGTCTAGTTACTTTAGAAGAAAGATAAAGGAACTAATTTTTTTAAGTTTTTAAGGTACCTATTTTTCCTGCTCCAGTTAGAAATTCGAAAAAGATCAGAGCTTAGTTGCTTCAAGGCCACCTTATTTACTAGCGTCAGTAAATTGCTGTTGAGTGGGACGTCTTTCAAAATGAATGAATTATTGAAGGGTGGAGTACTCATCATAGGAATAGATAGGTGATAAAGTAATAAAGAGAACCTCATTAATGAAAAGTAGAAAAAAAAGCTTTCAGGATAGATCCCTAAGGAACACCATTTTTAAAGGATGAACGGTGTCCACTTCAACAGATGCTTTAAAACGACCGGAAAGGAAATCTGAGAGAAGGATATATACCGAAATAGGGAAGTGTAAAAATTAAAGTTTTATGCCAGACTCTGTATAAGACTTTTGATATGTTTAGCGCTACAGCAAAAGGTTCACAAATATCGTTGAGCAGAAAACTAAGAGTCGGAGAGAAGATTTTAAAGATCGTTAGTAAACGTTCCCTACCAAAGTCATGCTTTCGATGTGAGATAGGTGTAGATTCAAAAACTTTATAAAAAAAACGGAGTTTATAGATATTGGACTATAGTTAAAAGGTTTAGAGGGGTTCCCAATTTTGAAGAATATGAGAATGAACGCACGTTTCCATCAGGAAAGGAAGGTCAATTTATTAAGACAGATGAAATTGTTTGCCAAGACAGTGTGCAAGCTTAAAAGCACAAGTTTTGGAAACTGCTGGAGATATATCATATAACTATACTATGCGCATTCTTAGTATTAAGCCAAGAGAAAGCAGAAATAACGTCTTTAGAAGAAATTACAATGTTGAGCATAATCGAGTTGGAGGATATTGGAGGTGGTGGAATAATTCGGGAATTGTTTAAGGTGTAATTTGAGTCTACGGCTTCAGCAGAGAGTTCAGCTTTGGCAGATGGCAAAACAACAGTTGTGCTGTCCAAAGCTGTTAAAGGAGGGCAAAAGGAAGAAGCAGAGTTAGATTTTACATTTTTAGCAAAAGTTAGAAATGGCCTGAGGAATAGGAAGCAGAAAAATTATTGCATTTTAATGTCATATTTTTAGCATCTTCAATAGTAATAATAATAATAAATTTTGTTTTAGGGAAAATATAAAAATCTCTTTGTGGCTGTTAAGAGGTATCGAACAAATGTTAATTATGGCAAAAGTGACGTTGAGATGTTTTGCAGAGAAGTTTCAATTCTCGGTTCATTGAACTCTCCATACATTGTGAAATTTGTTGGGGCTTGCCTTCAAGATCCAAGTGTAAGTATAAACTCTTAAGACTAATATAATTAAAATTGGATTAATGTTAATGATTTTTGAAAGTTTCTTCTTTCCTTATATTACATTTATTTTAATTTTTTATCAAAATAGCAATTTGCAATTGTGACAGAATTTGTCAATGGAGGCTCTCTATTCAGTACGATACATGAACAAAAAATTTCACTTGATATGGTTACGAAATTGAACATAGTCCTTGATGTTGCCAAGGGAATGCTTTATCTCCACACTTTGCCACAGCCCATCATTCATAGAGACTTAAATTCTCATAATATTTTACTATGTGAAAAGGTATCCTCATATATATATATATATATATATATATATATATATATATATATATATATATATATATATATATATATATATATATATATATATATATATATATATATATATATATATATTGGTTTATTAGTTTGTTTGTTTATTGATTTATTAATTAGTAAGTCAATCAATTAGATACATATCTCACTTGTGATTTGTTTTTGTTTTTTCACATTAAATTTGACACTCCTTTTGTTTTAGATGAGAGCGAGAGTCGCAGATTTCGGAGAATCTCGATTTGTTCGAAATATTTTTGAAGAAAATATGACAAAACAGCCAGGGAATTTACGTTGGATGGCTCCTGAAGTTTTTACTCAGTGCACGAGATATTCAATCAAAGCCGATGTATTTTCTTTTGGTTTGTGCTTATGGGAACTTCTTACATGTGAATTACCCTTCGCACATTTAAAACCTGCAGCAGCAGCTGCTGATATGGCTTATAAGTAAGTATTATGATACAGGAGTTATTTTATATATATATATATATATATATATATATATATATATATATATATATATATATATATATATATATATATATATATATATATATATATATATATATATATATATATATATTATAAGGACCTCTGTGCTAGGTAGTGAAAGTTTCAAATGGTGGCCAGAGGTGAGGTTTTTACTGTAAAATTGTGTGGCAGCATGTCAAGATGGTCCTTTATGAGTGGTTTTTTGTTTCTGATTGGAGGTGAAAGTTACTGCTATTAATGCCCTATTTTTAATTTATTACAATAATATTTGGAGATTAAAAAAAAAAAAAAAACAAGAGTCCCATGTTGGATAGCAATAGTTGAGGAATAGACAAATTTGTTTGAAGGCGACTGTCTAAAATTATCCGAACTTCCGCACAGCTTTCATGAGGTTAGCCACACTGCGTTGGGCACTCGCCGAAAAGTGGTGCTCGTGAGATATTGTGACTCAGGTTTGACTCTGAGCATCATTTAAATTTGTACTAAATATAAATTTTAGGTTTATGCCTCCTAAATAATATAGAAAAAATATATTTCTTGGTATAAATTTATTTTATTATTACAGTATCTGGCAGAGGGTTGAATATTTTATACAAATTTAAAATTAATATTTTTTACTTTTTAATTAACTGATATTTAGGGAATTTTCATAGTAAGTAGAATTGAACAAGTTATGCATCTTTTATATAAGCTATTTTTCTATATACCCAGCC
>SEYY01001125.1:0-2500 GCA_009176605.1 Armadillidium nasatum | reverse complement strand
GCATTAGTGATATCACAGCCTAATTATAATTATAATGTATTTAGACAATGCCAATGGTAATCGTATGTTAGGGCAGTTAGGCCATTAATAGTTTAATTCACCATTGGTTTAGAGTTTTCAGTGCGTCAGGGAAGGGGAGTATGGCTCCTCTATCTTATTATATATATATATATATATATATATATATATATATATATATATATATATATATATATATATATATATATATATATATATTATATATATATATATATATATATATATATATATATATATATATATATATATATATATATATATATATATATATATATATATATATATATATATATATATATATATTATATATATATATATATATATATATAAATATATATATATATATATATATATATATATATATATATATACACTGTAAAGCTAAAAGTTTGATATATCTCTTAAAATTGATTCAAATAAATTCTTTCCTTTATTTCGAGTATGCCACATACTCGTATAAATAAGATTCAAAAACTGTCTTGCAAGTACTTTTTCGTTTTTTATTCTTGTATTTCAAGACAGCCCAAATTTAATAAAAACCTAACCAAACAACATAATGAAAAATCACCTAACCTATCAAAACCTAACTAACCTAACTAACCCTAACCTAACCTAACCTTACCTAACCTAAAATTTTGCAGCTTCCATTTCAATTTTCACATTAGTATTAAACCACTCTAAATTATACTGAATATCACGCATTTTGAACTATTTAAAAAAAATGTATAACAACGATGGAAAAGGTAATTCGAAACTGAGTCATTTTTTGACAAAAAAAAAAATTACTTAAAATAAATATACTCGTATATGTTGAAGCTCAATAATAAATATAAAGTTTACTTTCTTTTTAAAATTTCATTTATGAGTTTATTTTTTAAACAATAATTTTGTATTTTTGCTGGTAAAATTGGAAAAAAATTTCTTTAATATTTTAGGGAGATAAAAGTCCTGGTTTATTTTACTCATCCATTATATATATATATATATATATATATATATATATATATATATATATATATATATATATATATATATATATATATATATATATATATATATATATATATATAGGTTATTATGCAAGATTCATCTCTTACCTGGTATTTAGTTGTTATTCAAAATATAAACCAGAAATGTATATTGAAGAAAAACAAAAAATGGGTCAGAAAATCGAATTCATAAATTTAAATTTAAAGTACTAAAAATCCTATTATAAAATATAAATTAGGTTAAAAATGAATTGATTACTTATTGTATTAATATTTTCAATAGTTATAGATATTTGAAATACATGTTAAATTTATTTCTTTAATTTAGGTTAATATTTGTCAATATTTGTCTGATTATCTTCCTCCACCCAATTTTTTATACCATATATTTATAATAGTATATTGGAAATTTGAAAATGAAAAAGGAAAGACAGAATTCTTTATTATTAATAATTTTTAATATATATTATTATATATATATATATATATATATATATATTATATATAATATATATAATGAGAAATTTTTCTGAATATTAAGCTTTAATTTTAATGATTCAGATGCTGAGGGAATCAGTTGCCTTTCTGGGAAGAGAGGGACTAGACCTCCCTAGTTATGCTTATGTAGTTCACACATTTGGAATTCTCATTACATTATTTGCTCTCATATATTGTATGTAACCTTAAAAAAACGTATCACTTTGATGAGTTACCTAATGCCAAAAATGAAGCACTTTATAACACTATACTAAACTAATTATAAAAAGATTGGATTGTATGGGGGCAAATCAAAGATTGTCCCATCCCAACCCCATTACATTCAGTGTAAGTTAATGATGGAGCAGAAACACCTTGGTTGTTAACCTGTGAAGTCTTGTCTGTAGTGATAATGTTAGGAAATCACTATTTGTCTTAAAAATCAGTAAAGTTGTTTTCCTTTTTAAATATCATTGTACTGAATAAAAATCAGGAATTTAAATTTAACTGTCCAGAAATTGAATATCCTGCTGCAACATTCCATACCTACACTAAATTCTCATACATTTGTTGACTGTATGAGCTGTGTAGGAAAAAATTATTCTGCCAGACATTCAACCAATATAAATATTTTTATTTATTTTCAAAATTGCACAATAAGGATGTTAGACTTATCAATCACCTCCTTATTATTCTGTGGATAAAAAATGTGAATGAGATTCTTAACATTATTCCTTTAAAATTGAGAAACTCTAGGAAAAATACTTGGTATAATTCATTAAGGGGTTAAGTAAAACAAACTATCTAAAATTATTAATCTAGTTTTCTTTGTTTCTTGAAACTTACCGTAAGTTTTCAATATACAGTACTAAGTAATAAATTATTCAATAAGTAGACAGGCAGGTACTGATTATTATTACACAGTTTAGCATATTAAACCAATAACATTTGTTTCATAATATCAGTGAACAAGTACAGGTAAAATTAATTCATAC
>SEYY01001124.1:337188-342970 GCA_009176605.1 Armadillidium nasatum | reverse complement strand
TATATATATATAATATATAATATAGTATATACAGAATTATTAAAAAACCGGAATTTATTTTTCCCAAGATTTTTTTTTTTTTTTAGGAAAGGGAAAAACATTGATGTAGGAAGGAAATAAGTTTAAAAGTTTCTTTCAAACCCTTCTAATAATAATAAAATACTCAAACGCATTTTCAAAGTACTGAAAAGTAATCTAACGATAAATAAATTAATCTATTTAATAGTTAAGAACTATTTTATTAACCCCAAAGAAAAAGAATATAAAAATTTTGAAAGTATTTTTACATTCAGAGTTTAAATCAACTGTCCCAGTAAACCAGTGGCCTTTATATATATATATAATATATATATATTATATATATATATATTATATTATTATATATATATATATAATATATATATATATTATATATTTTGTAACAGAAGTCAAATAATAATTGTAAGATTGCCTGATTTATTTTGAAGAATAAAATGTATAAACTGAATATATATATAATATATATATATATATATAATATATATATATATATATATATATATATATATAATATATATATATATATATATATATATATATATATAAATTGTGTGTGTATGTGTGAAATTGAGGAAGAGAGAGAGAGAGAGAGAGAGAGAGAGAGAGAGAGAGAGAGAGAGAGAGAGAGAGAGAGAGAGAGAGAGAGAGAGAGAGAGAGAGAGAGAGAGAGAGAGAGAGAGAGAGAGAGAGAGAGAGAGAGAAATCGATATTTCTTTAGGCTTCTCAGAGGGAATATCAGTTAATAATCTACATGTAAATGATGTTGCTATCTTTTTTATTGTTACTGTTGTCACTGTTATTGTTATTTTTGTTCTTATTGTTGTTACTATTATTATTTTTATAGGGATGGAACAATAAAATTTTTTTTAACCGATACCTCTAAATTTACCGATACCGATACTTCACTCCATCCCTCATTGTTATTGTTTTTGGTTTTCATTCTTTTTTTTTTTTTTTTTTTTTTTTTTTAATCTATTCTTTGAAAAATAGTTTTCGAATTGTTTAGAATTAAAATGTAAAAAATGCGTAGCTTTTAAATGAGCGTATATATATATATATATATATATATATATATATATATATATATATATATATATATATATATATATATATATATATATATATATATATATATATATATATATATATATATATATATATATATATATATATATATATATATATATATATATTAATTTAATTATTAATAGTTTGTAACATTAGGCGTATTTTTCATTTAACTTTTTTGCAAACTTATCATAACCCCCCCCCCCCCCAAACACACACATAAAAAAAAAATCTTAAAATTATTCTATTTGAAATTACTTTTAAAATTGGAAATTAATAAATAAATGGACCTACTGTAGGCCCTATAGGTTAATTGCATTTTCACTTTTCCCAATAATTACCATAAAATAAATTTTGAAACTAATGATTTTTTAATTATTATTATCAAATAATGAGATATTAATTGCTTGCTTTGAGTATGTAGATTTTATTTGCCATATATATATATATATATATATATATATATATAATATATAATATATATATTATATATATATATATATATATATATATATATATTATATATATATATATATATATATATATATTATATATATTTAGAAAATGCTGTTCTATGCATTCTATTGTCAAATCATTTCTAAAGTCATCATTAACAGTGACCCTCTCCCCAAACAATCCTCCCTATTTTATATATATATATATATATATATATATATATATATATATATATATATATATATATATATATATATATATATATTATATATATATATATATATATATATAAGTAAAGAAAAAAATCTTTTTACGTTCACGAGAAGATGAAAAATAGGCACGCACTTTTCTTCCCTTCAGTTCCAACTCTAAATTATCGACCCACACACCATATATATATATATATATATATATATATATATATATATATATATATATATATATATATATATATATATATATATATATATATATATATATATATATATATTAAAGGTTTGGGAATAGGAAAATTGTTGGAAAGTTTTTATTTGAGAATGAAATGTAAATTTTTTATTCTACTTGCAGAGATGAAAATAATAATAATAATAATAATAATAATAATAATAAAATTATTAATTATTTTATATTATTTTATTATTATTATTATTATTATTATTATTATTATTATTATTATTATTCGGTCTAGTTATAAATATTATTTGAATATTAAGCAATAATATTTTATAAAAATGTTATTCATATTTAAATAACTTCATTATTATGAAATATGATGAGACTACGACCCAACTTACTTTCATGAAAATAATAACAGCGAATGTTGATAAATATTAACCGCGAATGTTAAATTATAATAAAAATGAATGTTAATTGATAATAACCGCGAATGTTAATTGATAACAGCGAATATCGATAATATAGTAAAAGCGAATGTTGATAAAAAAGGGAATGTTAATTGATAACAGCGAATGTTGATAAATAATAAAGAGAATGTTAATAAAAACGCGCGTCAATTGATAAAAAAAGCGAATGTTAATTGATAACAGCGATTGTTAATAAATGATAACAGCGAATATCGATAATATAGTAAAAGCAAATGTTGATAAAAAAAGCGAATGTTAATTGATAATAACAGCGAATGTTGATAAATAATAATCGCGAATGTTAATTGATAATAAAGGCGAATGTCAATTGATAACAGCGAATGTTAATAAATAATAACAGCGAATATCGATAAATATTAAAAGCGAATGTTGATAAATAAAAAAGGCGAATGCTAATTGATAATTAATAACTGCGAATGTTGATAAATAATACCCGCGAATGTTAATTGATAATAAAGAGAATGTCAATTGATAATAACCGCGAATGTTAATTGATAACAGTGAATATCGATAATATAGTAAAAGAGAATGTTAATAAAAACGCGCGTCAATTGATAATCGCGAATGTTAATTGATAACAGTGAGTATCGATAATATAGTAAAAGAATGTTGATAAAAAAAGCGAATGTTAATCGATAATAATAATAAATAACAACAGCAAATGTTAATTGATAATAACAGTGAATGTTAATTGATAATAAAGCGAATGTCAATTGATAATAACCACGTATGTTAATTGATAACAGCGAATGTTAATAAATAATAACAGCGAATATCGATAAATATTAAAAGCGAATGTTGATAAATAAAAAAGGCGAATGCTAATTGATAATTAATAACCGCGAATGTTAATTGATAACTGCGAATGTTGATAAATAATACCCGCGAATGTTAATTGATAATAACAGCGAATGTTAATTGATAATAAAGAGAATGTCAATTGATAATAACCAAGAATGTTAATTGATAACAGCGAATGTTAATAAATAATAACAGCGAATGTCAATAAATAGTAAAAACGAATGTTTATAAATAAAAAAGGCGAATGTTAATAACAACAGCGAATGTTAATTGATAATAACAGCGAATATTGATAAATAATAACCGCGAATGTTAACGTAAATGTTATGAACGTAAAATCACATTTTTGAATGTTTTTATCTATTATTCCGATTTCATTATTATGTAAATAATTTATCTAAAATTTTAATCACAAAAAATTATAATTTTATTCAATTTATTAAAATATTAATAAATTCATATTAATTTATTTATTTATTTTTATTATTGATAATAACTGTTGCTATGCTTGTTTTTTGCAATTTCAGTAGGTTTAAACTTTAAAGGTATTATTATTATTATTATTATTATTATTATTATTATTATTATTATTATTATTATCGTCATGAGTATCAAATATCACAATACTGTGAGGTGGTGTTACCTGCAGAAAATGATTATTTATAAATATATTTAATATTATTTTAAAATTATGATAGCGATATTTGAATTTCTTTTAAAATTGACGTATTTGATTTTCGCTTTTAGAATGAAATTCAAAATTTTAATTTTGAATTTAAATTTATTTTAATTTGGAATTTAAAATTTTAATTTCTAATTTAAAATTTTAATTTGAATTTTAAAATTTTTAATTTGGATTTTTTTTTTTTTAATTTTTTTTTTTTTTTTTTTTTTTTTTTTTTTTTTTTTTTAATTTTAAAATTTTAATTTGGAATTTAAAATTTTAATTTGGAATTTAAAATTTTAATTTGGAATTCAAAATTTTAATTTGGAATTTAAAATTTTAATTTGGAATTTTAAATTTTAATTTGGATTTTAAAATTAAATTTTAATTTTAATTTGGAATTTAAAATTTTAATTTGGATTATTAAAATTTTAATTTGGAATTCAAAATTTTCATTTGGAATTTAAAATTTTAATTTGGAATTTAAAATTTTAATTTGGGATTCAAAATTTTAATTTGGAATTTAAAATTTTAATGTGGAATTTAAAATTTTAATTTGGATTTTAAAAATTTAATTTGGAATTTAAAAATTTTCAATTTAAGAATTTAAAATTTTAATTTGGAATTTAAAATTTTAATTTGGATTTTAAAATTTTAATTTGGAATTCAAAATTTTAATTCGGATTTTAAAATTTTAATTTGGAATTCAAAATGTTAATTCGGATTTTAAAATTTTAATTTGAAATTCAAAATTTTAATTTGGATTTTAAAATAAATTTTAATTTGGAATTCAAAATTTTTATTCGGATTTTAAAATTTTAATTTGAAATTCAAAATTTTAATTTGAGATTCAAAATTTTAATTCAAAATTCAAAATTTTAATTTGGAATTTAAAATTTTAATTTATTTAAAATTTTAATTTGGGAATTCAAAATTTCAATTTTTAATTCAAAATTTTAATTTAGAAATGAAAATGTTAATTTTTTATTTATTATTCTATTTATTTATTTATTTATTTATAATAAACAGGGATACCTTAATTTTGATTAAAGTAAATGGGACTCTTAAAGCTTTGAATTTATCATTTGTTGAGTGGTCGCGTGTGAGTATAGACCGACCGATGCCTGGACCAACCCCGGTCGGTCCCTACATGCATGTGAGACAACTCTCCTCCCTCTTCCCTCTCCCCCACCATCAAACACTTCGCTAAGATATTCACATTCACACTCGTACGTGACAATAACATGTCTGGGAGACAACTCTCCTTTTTACTTTTATAATCGAATAAAATTTTATTGAATTTAGTGAATGAATTAAAAAATTGAGTTTTTGAGGTCTTGAAAACAACTAAATACTGAGAAAAGTGGTTTTCCAAAACAAAAATCGTAATAAAAATAATCGTCATATATATATATATATATATATATATATATATATATATATATATATATATATATATATATATATATATATATATATATATATATATATATATATATATATATATATATATATATATATATATATATATATATGAAGATAATTTTATAATTCCTTTTTTCATAATCGAAAACGCCCATTCAAATAATCTCAAATTTTTTTTGCCTTGACCCTAAAGTAGGCGGATTGCAGGTCAATTCCAGGAATAAACCCTCCCCCCAAAAAAAATAAAAAATAAAAAATAAAAATTAAAATGGGTGGTGGTGGTCTGGTTTATAAATAATTTGTAACAGTTTAATTTTTAGGTCTGTTCGGGACAGTTAATAGGGAGACAGACGATGGTAAGGTTATATACCTGGATTTTTTTTTTTTTTTTTTTTTTTTTTTTTTGTAATTAGTTTATTATAATACCTGAGATTAGGAGCATTGT
>SEYY01001124.1:327188-329688 GCA_009176605.1 Armadillidium nasatum | reverse complement strand
TTTTTAGTACAAAATAAAAGTATTGAGAGAACAGAGCCATAATTTTAATATGTCAGAGCCGTTGTTAGAGCCGGACAATTTTAAAATGGTGGAACCTGAGTGGACTCTGTTTTTAAAATGATGGAACTGGAGTTGTAACCGGCAAAAAATAACAGTTTCTGTATCCTTACCTACAATCCTCACCAACCTGATTTCAGTTGTCAAGGATGAGGATGGATCTATGACGATTTGGTTAGCCATGCCTTACCATGTCTAAAATATCCTGTTGCTCCGAATAAGTGGTAGGTTATCAAACTCACCTTTGAATCTGTGATCTAGAATCTAGAGCTTAGATTCCAAACTTGATTATTATTATTTAAAGATTATTATTCATTCATCCATTCACAATAGCGATACAGTCGAGTCTTGGTTTGAGGGTCACCAAAGTAATCTTCAACGTCTTTCCATTGCCGGCGCAAACACCTAACCTAAACATCATTGAACCATTGTTGGTAATTTTAAATAGCAGAATCTTCCGAACAATTGGCACAGATTGATAAAAAATGATATCTCTCTCTCTCTCTCTCTCTAATATATATATATATATATATATATATATATATATATATATATATATATATATATATATATATATATATATATATATATATATATATATATATATATATATATATATATATATATATATATATATATATATAATGTGTGTGGCTGCAAGCGTATTAACTTGTCCCATAAATTGGACAACCTCACTTATAGAAAACTTTCGATTTTTCAAACCATTTCTTTTTCTAATACGTTTCCGAGCATTTTACGTGGCAGGTTATTGAGAAAAAAATTTTTTTTTTATTATTATTATTATTTTTTATTGCAATTTCGTTGCGACTTCACCGAGGGAGGCTGGAAAAAAAAATATCTTCTATACGCATTTTTATAAGCATTTAAATTTCAGTTTTATTGATAATTGAAGAGCTTTTAAAAAGTGAGATTGAAATTGCGGGTAGCCTACTTTGGTTTAGGTCTTTAGGAGAGTTTGTAGTCTTTTCATTCGTGTATATAAAATACCAATGGGATTATTAGAGGTCGAAATGGACCTTAAATGTAGGATGAACAGGAGGACATTTCTGGATGTTTTTGCTTTGTGGCTTAAAAGAGTTATCTATTCAACAGGTTATTTAGGTGGATAATTATTTTTTATTTTTTTTATGTACATACTAATTCATATCTTGAAGAATGTTATTAAGGTTGTTAAAACGGTTACAAGTAAAAGATTTCCGGCATTCCTTGTTGACAAGCTGTCAAGAACGCCGAAAAATGGTCCGCATATATATATATATATATATATATATATATATATATATATATATATATATATATATATATATATATATATATATATATATATATATATATATATATATATATATATATATATATAGCTATTTAATTAATTTTTATTATTATTATTTATTTTTTTTTTTTTTTTTTTTTTATTTTTTTTAATAAATAATTTATTTATTTTATTTATTTCTTTTTTTTTTTTTTTTTTGGCGATAGACCAAAAAAGTTTGAAACCGACGCTTGGGAGCTTCAGATGATATATATATATATATATATATATATATATATATATATATATATATATATATATATATATATATATATATATATATATATATATATATATATATATATATATATATATATATATATATATATATATATATATATATATATATAAGCTTCCCCTATTTCAGTTTTTATGTTTTAATATAAAAATTGTTTAATAGTTTTTAATATAATTCTTTTTGATATATTATGACCCCTGACCATCCCCCCTTTTCCCCCCTCCTCCCATTAGCTTTGTTCTTTTATGATGTTGGCACTTTAATGATGGCTGGAAGGGGAAAATGCCGGAGGGAGAGACACGGCATTCCACATCAAGTTGGAATAATGAAATTTTCTTATATTGTCACTCCTTCTGTAGTAACATCTGCTGCACTGAATATACAAAATGTTGTTTACTGTAGACGATAGTATTTATATGTTTTGTAACTTCTACTAACCTACCATTATTGTTAAATCGAAGAAATACATGATAAAGATAATATTAAGTTTTTAAACTATAAATATAATGACATCTGCGTTTCGTAAACATATTAAAAGAATTACTTTTAAAAATACAGCTTTTTTTTCTTTTTTGAACTTCACTAAAAAAAAACATGGTTCGTGCATAGGCTAAACTAAGGACTGAACAGAGGCGGTTAGGCTTCGACGCTCGTCTCTTCAAAGCCCATAAATAGGCTAGGACTTACGTTCTCATTGGACTATGAGCCATATAAAAATTTATTTGATTACAGACTTGACCGAACAATTGGGGAGTACCGGAGTCAGTAAATTGGTAGAATTTATTGACTAACAAATTCATATGTAAATTGACGAAGAGGTATAAACCTTGATTAAACTATTGTCCCTCCTTTCTTTTATTGCTGTAGCGTTT
>SEYY01001124.1:317188-322188 GCA_009176605.1 Armadillidium nasatum | reverse complement strand
GTAAAATTTATTTATTTTTTTTTTTTTTACAAATAAAAATTAATTCATAACTTATTTATATTAAGTTTCTGCCAACATAAAGGTAAATGACATACATTGTATAAGTTAAATTTTTTTTGCTCTATTTAATGTTAGCTATCATCTGTCTATTTTTCTCAGGTGATAGCCCTTAATTAACACTTTGCAGTATATACGATTTTTAAATCTCTCTCGTACTAGGCTATAAAGTTTTTTAAAAAAATTAAACCATAGTTATTGTTAAAAAACATATTTTTTTTTTCTGGAAACTACATTTATTTAAAATTTATTATGATCTAATTGAATTTTTATTCATTTTGCTGAGTAAATTTTTTTTTAGCTGTTGAACTCTCTCTCTCTCTGTATGTATATATATATATATATATATATATATATATATATATATTTATATATATATATATATATATATATATATATATATATATAATATATATATATATATATATATATATATATATATATATACTTGATTAACATGGAATGCATTCGCCACGGATAAGGTTGTCGCTATTTGTAATTCTTTAAATTATTGCGCATATTAAAAAGAGCGCGCAAGAGAACTGATCTAATTGCGCAGTCCATTTAAAATTTAACACTATCGGGACTTTTAAAAATTGGGTATTTAATATATTACGGATTTTATACAGTGCCCAAATGCCACCCCCCCTTTTTTTAATACCCATATCTAATTATATATTCACTTAAATGGGGTATTAATAAATTACGCTTTATATACAGTGCCTAGGGGTACCACCTACCCCGTCTCTCATCCCTACACCCCCCCAACTGTCAGTGCTATTACCACTACTAATATCCTGTCTGATTATCTATTCACTTTCACTTTTAATAATAATAATATTCGAGAGTATAAAAGAGCTGCGAAGGGAATTGATTTGATCGATTTTGGCAGAGGATAATTTCATAAATATGGACAGAAAGAAACGCGTCTTAAAGCCACAATAATCCTGAAAAGTTTTAAAGTTTTTATTCTCTCTTTCTGTGTCTCTTTTTGTCTTTCTGTCTCTGTCTTTCTCTCTTCTTTGTCTGTCTCTCTGTGTCTTTTTCTCTGTATATGTCTGTCTTTCTCTGTCTCTGTCTTTTCTCTGTCTGTCTGTCTCTCTCTGTGTGTCTTTCTCTCTGTCTGTCTTTTTCTGTCTCTATCTGTCTCTGTGTCTTTCTCTCTGTCTCTCTCTCTCTGTGTCTTTCTCTCTGCCTCTGTCTGTGTGTCTCTCTCAACACACACAGCGGGTTGTCGTAAGTCATTGATTTTCCTTCCCTTGTTACAGTTAATCGGGTTTTTCCCTTTTGAGATTTCTTTTGTCAACTCAATTTATAAAACTTTGATACAGTGGATACGACGTCTCGGTTAGAACGGAGGGGGCTGGAGGGGGGGGGGTATATTGGAGGCAAAGTTTATAGTTATAAAGGGAGGAAGAAGTTGAGGAGGTCTGGGACAACTATTATTTATATTTCCGTGAAATTATGCGTTTATATCAAGTGTACTTATATGGGTTTATGAAAAATTGTGCACTTTCTTTTAATTGACAAATTTGTGATATTTGAATGAGAGTGTGTGTGTGTATGTGAGTGAGAATATGCGTGTGTGTGTGTGTGTGTGTGTGTGTGTGTGTGTGTGTGTGTGTGTGTGTGTGTGTGTGTGTGTGTGTGTCATTTTACTCCAAGGAAAGTTCAAAGAACATTGCAGCAATTGGAACGTGTAAAGATGTTCCTTAGGCAGATTTATGCTTCCAATTTTGGTTTCGAAAGATCTGAGAAAATAATAATAATAATAATAATAATAATAATAATAATAATAATAATAATAATTTAATTCTCAAACTTCATTCAGAGATTGTACATTTACAGATTTTCAATTTATAAGTAGGTCCTATACTACTAAATTCAATAATAATAATAATATAATAATAATAATAATAATAATAATAATAATAATAATAATAATAATAATAACTGTCCAGTTCTCTGAAAAGTGACTTCTAGGGGGAAAACATTATGGTTTCCTTTGAGCGCAATGTTTAGTACATATATAATATTTTACTTCACTTAAAAAAACAAAATAATTAATAATTAATAAGTTACTACTAAAGTAACAAAACTTTAGTAATATTTTTGATAGTGTTTATCATACTAGTAACAATAACAGAAACTTTAATTATGATTTTTACTACAATAATAATAATACTAATAACGACTAATAACATTTGCACTAATAATAGTAATAACGATAATAATAATAAAACACGGTTAATAATAATAATAATAATAATAATAATAATAAATTATTACTTCCATCATTATTATTTTGATTATGTATATTTATAGTTATGATTACATATAGAATGAAAATGCTAAAAATAAAAATAGTAGCAGTAATAGTAATACTACTACATCACACCGCTGAGATTACTGATATTAATAATTAAAATTTTCATTAATAATGATAAATGATAGTAATAGAAATAATAAAAATAATAATATTAGCAATAATAGGAAAAAAGAATAATGTAGAATATCTAATTTTAATAAATAATAATAATAATAATAATAATAATAGTAATAATAAAAATAATAATATTAGCAATAATAGGAAAAAAGAATAATGTAGAATATCTAATTAATAAATAATAATAATAATAATAAAAATAATAATATTAGCAATAATAAAAAAAGAATAATGTAGAATATCTAATTTAATAATAATAATAATAATAATAATAATAATAATAATAATAATAATGTAGATGTAAATAGGGATTGATACAAGGAAGCTCAATATATTCGATAGCATATCTTATCGTAGCGGATATTATTTTTATTCAAAATAGAGCTTTTATGAAATGATCTCCATTTTATATATATATTTATTTCGTATCAGCTATAATAGAACTACGAACTCTGCCATGCATATTCTTGGTGTTGTAAAACCGACAAATACGAATATATTTATATAATGTAGCTGTGTCAAGATCACCAATTTAAATATATTTTCCCACAACTGTTGTTAATATAAAAAAGCCTACTTTGGATTTTTAGTACTTAAATACACTTGAACATTATGTCCTGTATGTGTGTGTGTATTTCTAAAAGTAAAAATTTAGTAATGCCATATATATATATAATATATATATATATATATATATATATATATATATATTATATATATATATATATATATATATATATATATATATATATATATATATATATATATATATATATATATATATATATATATATATATGATACAGCAAACGGATGTATGTATGGAAAATGAAATCGGTGTGATAAGGGGCATGTGTTCGTTTGTTATACAAAGATTAGGACATGATTCTTGCTGGGCTATAGGGGTATAGTCTTCCCAAGGACTTTTTTTAATCTTATAATTCACTATATGTATATTTTGATTGTTTAAAGTCGAGAGGGCATTTTCTTATAGTATAATTTGGTGGCAGTGATTTGGTAAATTTAATTGTGGACTGGCCATCACATGTCAAAGAAAAAGTACTACAATGTCAAAGTAATATATAATTTTTAAAGTACTATACAGTAAAGTACTAAAGTAAATATAAGTTTTGTTAGGCTTGCTGAAATTTCTCAACAAGCCTATCTAATATAAAAATGGGTCCAGGATAAGGTGACCATATTTTTCTGACCAAAATTCGGGACGCTTCTGAACATTGCAACCCCCCACCCCCCTCCAATTACACTGTCCGTATGGGTTTTAAGGGATGTATAAAGGAGAAGGATTTTTAATATAAAGAAGAAATACTAATGTTGTTTTCGAAAACAAGTCATATGGTTTATTAGTTAAGGACATTCTACAGAAACAACAACAACAAAAAACAAAACAAAAAAATTTTTGCCTTCTGCTCCCATGCGCCGCGCCCTCTGGCGGTGTGTCACTGCCTTCTTCTGCTGTCTGAATAAATAATTTTTGCCAAATCTAAAATTCGGGACAAATGTCCGTCTCTAAAAAAAATCGGGACACGGCTTAAAAAATCAGGACTGTCCCGAAAAATTCGGGACGGATGGTCACCTTAGTCCAGGACCAAGGTCATCTAAAAATAAAATAGTATGGAATTATTGTTTGGAAGACAACACTGGTGTTACTAGCTGGATTTTCGCCTTTCGTGTCTCTGATGACCTCAGGTTTAGCTACTCTTCTTAAATTACTTTAATATCTTTGAGCAGACAGAGTATGATGTAATAAGAGCTTCATATGAACCATTTAGGGAGGTTATCTATATGTACATATAAAAAATGCTCTTTTTGATTATCAATTTGGAGGTACGAATCAGTTCCATACTGTCCAATTAAGTTCCTTCTTATCATATTGATATTTAAAAAGATCGTAACTGTGGACAGTGGTGACATTTGAGGTCCTATTTATACCGAGGACTGATTTAAGCACTTATAACTGCCGAAATAATTTAATTATTTTAGGTTCAAAATTCTTTCCTCTCAGCACGAGGAACATCTGTTATTTATCTCGGGTTTTTTGCCATGACCGAAGTCTAGGTGTGTACGTCGTTTTGATAGCGTTCTTACACGCTGAAAAATTCGCCTCCCGTAGATTATAATTATTAAAGCTTTTGAAGACCCATTTCGCGTGACCCTCGTGGTTTCGTCGTTATAAAGATGGACATATCGCTTTCCGTCGCAGGAGTGTACGTTTAACCTCTCTAGGGAACACGATTAATTATCCTCCAGTTATTGATCCTATATAATATATATATATATATATATATATATATATATATATATATATATATATATATATATATATATATATATATATATATATATATATATATATATATATATATATAGTAATATATATATAATATATATATATATATATATATATATATATATATATATATATATATATATATAATATATATATATATATATATATATATATATATATATATATATAT
>SEYY01001124.1:297188-307188 GCA_009176605.1 Armadillidium nasatum | reverse complement strand
TTTGTTCTACAAATAAAGTAAATTTCGTTACAATCGGCTGTAGTAGATATAATTAAGAAGATCATATAATATAATATATATATATATATATATATATATATATATATATATATATATATATATATATATATATATATATTATATATATATTATATATATATATATATATATATATATATATATATATATATATATATATATATATATATATTACGTGTGTGGTCAACTTGACTCAATAGCCTATGTTATACCTAACTTTGGAAGACTGAAAAGCAGTATTATAAAAGTCAATATAATTCCACAATATACATTATCATTCTGAATACTTTCTATTGTATAGAAATATATATATATACTTTTTTTTACTCTGTGGCCTATTGTTGGCTTTATAAAGAAACTCGTGTACGTGTGTTTTCAGAAACCCCGTCCCTCACAATTCTTTTGTTTTTGGGGGGACCTCCTCCTTCTCCTTTTGTGTAGGGACTGAATATGGTCCCTCAAAGAGGATGTTTTTTTTTTTGTTTTTTTTTTTTTGTTTTATGTATTGTTAGGATAAGGTTGTTAGGGTGAATGTTTTCATGTTCTCTTTTTTCTCATCTATGTTGTATATATTCACTTATCTTATATCTCACACACACACACACACACACATACACACACACACACACACACACACACACACACACACACACACCACACACACATATTATATATATATATATATATATATTATATATATATATATATATATATATATATATATATATATATATATATATATATATATATATATCGGGAAAGGCCAGAGGCCTATTAAACCCCACCGGAGGAAAAACGAATTAAAGATTCATATCAAAACCCGACATGCCATGGACGCACGACTTTTGATATTGTTCGAGTAAATAGAAGGAAATAAAAAAAGGAGGAGGAATGATCAGATTTTTCCAGGAAAGTACATATAAGAAAGAGTATATCTGATAACTATAGGATCAGAAAAGCTAAACAGAGAAATGTTGATTGTATGGAAGGGCGAGTCACACGCAGGGGCTCCCCTCAAGGGAGAAATATCCTGAATAGCAAACTCATTGTTATACCCTTTCAAGTAGGGTTGTGTGAATGGAAATATCCCAGATGTATTACAGTGTATAAATATATATTGTGGATTTATGGTTCAGACTCTTTTCAACGATGGAAGACATTCCCTTGTGGATCAAAGAACTTGGATGGTATCAAGGGCACAGAACCTCATAGAGGCTCTTAGTGAGACTAAGAACGTGATCCTTGCAACAAAGGTCACGAGAAAAGTGTACACCGACAACTCGAAAGGTAGACGAAGGTATGAATCGTATGTTTTAGAACAAGATGTGTGGAAGATTATTGAATACATATATAATAGACGTAGAAAAAAACATGCTTTCTCTCTTCCATTTAGAAATAGGAGAAAGATCAGGTTTGTTTTTTAAAAGTTCACCGTTATTAGTGGTAATAATGACAACTATTTGTGGTTTTATGCTATGCTTTTCAATAAGAAGAAACTAATTCAGGGTGGAGTCATCGGTATAAGAGTAGTTAGGTGACCAAGTGACACATAAAAATCATTGTTGAAAAGTGGAACACCAATATTGACACATTTTAAGGACGAACAGTGGCTCTATAGAACGACCGGAAAGGAAGTCAAAGAGAAGGACAGAAAACGTAAAAGTAAAGTTTAAAAATCAAACCTTATTATCAGACTTTATTGAAAGCTTTATATATATATATATATATATATATATATATAATATATATATATATATATATATATATATATATATATATATATATATATATATATATATATATATATATATATAATATATAAATATATATATATATATATATCCAACATAAAAATACATGTGGAGGTGCAATTTAAAGAACAAGTCTCAAAAACAGCATTTGATAATGTGCAAAGGGGCGTACCATTGGGCACTGGAGTGAAATAGAGAGAACCCTAGCACCCCATATACCCAATGGGGGGTACCTCATCTCCTCGAGAGGGCTGCTTCTCTCTCCTCCACCTCCAGATATAATCATCATCATCTTCAGCTCTCAGGTAGGCATCTTCTGCCTGTTCAGTCGGTTAAGTCTTGCCCTCGATGCAGTTTCTCCGATCGGCAAGAGTGTTGCTTCTCCCCAACTTATCCAGATCAGGGAAGAAATGGTTCCCCAGGCACTACCCCCACTTCCTTCTCGGTCTTCTCCTCTCGGGTCTCCATTTCTAACACCTCTTCACCATCCTTTGGATCATCCATTCTTTCCAGGTGACCCAGCCCCCTACGTTGGGCCTTTTCTATTTAATTTATGATAGGGAATAATTCCACCTATTTCTTCGTATTTGCTCATTTCTCATCCTGTCTCTTCAACTCTTTTTTCCAGCATTGTTTTGAGGAGTCTCATTTCAGCAGCCTGTGTTCCGCTTCTTGACTTCGTGGTTGTCGTTCAGCAGTCTCATCCAGACATCCATATCGGTGTCAGAATGGTCTCAGAAATGACTCTTTACCTGTAAAGATACATTCGTATCCTTCAGCATTGGATAGAAAACCAACATTACTGCTCTCTCTCTCTCTCTCTCTCTCTCTCTCTCTCTCTCTCTCTCTCTCTCTCTCTCTCTCTCTCTCTCTCTCTCTCTCTCTCTCTCTCTCTCTCTCTCTCTCTCTCTCTCTCAGGTTTTTGTCCTTTGGATTATTTTATGTTCATATTAGCTTTGGAGAAGGGTGAAGAAAATTTATGCTTAATACATTTTAAAAAATATCGTAAGGGTCCTATTCCCCAAAAGCCTATAAAGTTCATACCATCCCCTATATATATATATATATATTACATATAATATATAATAATAATAATAATAATAATAATAATAATAATAATAATAAAAGTGCTAACATTCTCACAGATCAAATACTCATTAAACATCGAAGTTTAAAGTTTGCTATAGAGGAATCGAACCTGGGATATATATATATATATATATATATATATATATATATATATATATATATATATATATATATATATATATATATATATATATATATATATATATATATATATATATAATTGAAAAACCTGTCTAGTGACCTTGACTCAATGTGACCTGACCTCTCAACCTGAAGTCATCCACCTGCAATTTAAACTTCTTCTGTATATATATATATATATATATATATATATATATATATATATATATATATATATATATATATATATATATATATATATATATATATAATATATTATTTTTCAGGTCCTCCGTGATCCTTCAGGCTATTGTATTCTTTTAGTAACTCCTCAAAACTCCTGTAAGAAATATGAAGTTTTATGCCGCCTCTGATCAACATTTTTTGCTTTTGCATCACTAAGAGAAGTTGAAGGGCAGCCACCCTTAGGCTGGCCCTTTTTCATACCCAGCACCCATGGGGTGGTCTCTATTCGAGTGGCTCCTCCTGTGGGTGCTATGCCGACTTTTAATTGCTGGTTAGTATATATATATATATATATATATATATATATATATATATATATATATATATATATATATATATATATATATATATATATATATATATATATATATATATATATATATATTATATATTATATATTTTATGGTTAAATTTATAGTAATATGATTTCTTTTTAAAATCTTGATTTTTAAGATTATTATTATTTTTATTTTAAAAAATGTAATAAATAATGTTGTTAATTAAAAATGTAAAACAAAATAATATTAAAAGGAAAAAAAAATATTAAAAAGAACATTATTTTGAGTTAAATATTACTAATATATAACGATATAATTTGTTTTTCTCACTGTATTTCATCTTTCTCACCTCAAAGTTTCTGTTTGCGACTGTTTGAGAGAGCTGGATTAGGTTAGGCTTCTGTAGGTTTATATACTGTCTTTACCTTCTTTTAATTATTATTATTATTATTATTATTTAAAGGTTATTATAAGAAACCGGTATAGTTTGTCTAAATTGTCAAATAGATTCGACTTTGTCAAATTCCTTTAAGTAAGAACGTGTTCCTCGAAGGCCTTTGCCAAATACATATTAATGCTCCGTAAATTAGAAGGACAATTTTTCTCTGCTTAAAAATTTTTTTTTTTTTTGTATTATTCCTGCAGCGTTTTAAAAGACAAAATTGTATTAATAAAATATTTGGAGATGTTATGCTTCTGTATGATGACGATAAGAATTAATTTATTATTTATTTAAAAATATATATATATATATATATATATATATATATATATATATATATATATATATATATATATATATATATATATATATATATATATATTATATATATATATATATATATATATATATATATATATATATATATATATAAGTATCGGTATCGATCAAAAGACCGATACCGATACCACGATCTTACTTGCATGAAAGAAAACTGATTTATTTATGTAGGAAGTTTAAATTAAATTTTTTTTTTTATTATTATTATTATTATTATTATTATTATTATTATTATTATTATTATTATTATTTTATAATATATTATTTTATATATATATATATATTATATATATATATATATATATATATATATATATATATATATATATATATATATATATATATATATATATATATATATATATATATATATATATATATATTTATATATATATATATTGCTTTCCACCTTTCCCCTTCTCGTGCCCGCCATAATTCCTTCACACACGTACATACATACCTCACCTTTCACTCCCAGCTCACCACAGCCCTCCATATCCCTCTGTCCTCAGCAACTCTCCTGCCCTCTTCCAAATTCAAACCCCTTATACTCAAAATTTCCCTCACTCCATCCATCCATCTCCACTTTGGCCTTTCTCTCCCTCTACCTCGGATTTAAGCATTCTGCACACCATTCTCTCTTCATCCATTCTACACACATGCCCAAACCACCTTAGTACACCCTCCTCTGCTCCATCCACACATTTCCTTTATTCTTTCGTTTCTGATTATATCTACCCTTCTGAAACCACAAATCACACTCAATCCCTTCATCTCAAATACATTCAAACTTTTCCTCACCTGAGCATTCATCATCCATGTTTCACATCCATACATTAAAGATGGCAAACACATAACTCAAACATTCGTACCGTAATTTCCTTTGACGTTTTCCCTTTCTTCCATACTTCCCTTAACCCCCTCAACACTTTCATTCCTTCCACCACTCTATTTTTTATTTCCTTTTCTATCCCCCCTTTTCCTTCCACAAACATTCCCAAATATTTGAATTCTTCCACCTCCTCCAATCTTTCCTCACCCACCTCTACACTACCCATTCCTCTCTCATATATATATATATATATATATATATATATATATATATATATATATATATATATATATATATATATATATATTATATATATATATATATATATATATATATATATATAATTTTTGCGGCCAAAGGCCACAGCCCTACCAATTTCCATCAGAATTGGGGAAATACCGGAAACCTGGTCAAGTTACAGGTCGACATGACTCGATATAAAGGAATTTGGGAAAACAGATAAAGGGAATGTGTTCCAGATTTTATCAGTTGTGTATATGTAAAAATTGAGCATATCTGTTAAGTCTGGGATCAGAGTTTGACAGAGAAATGATGAGACTGTGTAGAAAGGCGTGTAGCACGTGTCCTTCTCAGTGGAGTAGGCATGCAACGAGGGATATCAGAAGAGCAGTGGCCGTTGTAATAAAGATAGTTTAGAAACTGTAGACAAAATCAAATAGATGTCATGTGTGGAGCATAGTGACGTGTAGAGAGGGAGAGGAACTGAGTTTTTGAGTCATTTAAAACGACTTTCTTTTCTTTTCTTCAATTTGAAATACGAGAAAGATCAGAGGTTAGTAGACCAGGCCTCCATTCTACAGTCAAATAACTACCGTTTTGATACTCGTCTTTTAAATTGAAAGGAGTAATAATGGGTGGAGTCATTAACATAGGACTGGATAGGTGGTGAAATAATCGAGAGAAGGTCATTAAAAGTTCATATACAGTTAGGGATAGGACAGATCTCTGAGAAACACCACTATTAATAAATTTAAAGGATGAGTGGTAGCCGTCTACAACAGCTGTTATAGAACGACCGAAAAGGAAATCTGAGAGGATAGATTCCGAAAGAGGGAAGTTTAGAAATAGGAGCTTTGTTCAACACACTATCGAAGGTTTTCGATATGTCCAGCGCAACAGCAAAAGATTTACCGAAATACCGATGAACGGAGGACCAAGAGTCAAAGGGAAGAGAAAGATCACTAGTAGGGCATTCTTTACGGAAACCATACTATCGATCAGAGCAAAGATTAGAAGATTTAAGATGTTTCCAAATTTTCCTGTTAAGGATAGATTCGAAAACTTTTGAAAGAAAGGTTGAAGAAATGGCATGGTAGTTGGAGGGTTGAGAGGGTTTCCTTTTTCGGCACAGGCTGAAAGAGAGCATGTTACCAGCAAGAAAGGAAAGTTGAAATAGAAAGACAGAGACGAAATAGTTTACCAAGGCAGGGTGCAAGCTCAAAAACACAAGTTTTGAGAACCACAGGAGGGATAGCATCAGGACCGTACGCCTTCTTAAGAGTTAAGCTCAGAAATAACAAAAATGACGTCTTCAGAAGAAATTACAGCTTTAGGCGTAAATGAGTTGGAAGGGGTTGAAGGAGGAGGAATAGCTCTGAAATCGTCTAAAGTTGTATTACAGGCAAAAGTTTGAGTAAAGAGTTTAGCTTTAGGAGAAGGCAAAACGTCAGTTGTGTCGTCGTAAGATACGAGAGGAGGGAAAGAGGAAGAAGCAAAGTTAGAGTTGACATTGTTTGCAAAATGCCAGAAAGAGGGTGAAGAAGAGGATTCAGAAAGATTATTGCATTTTGTGCGGAGAAATGAGTTTTTAGTGTTGCAAAGAATAGATTTTGCACGATCCCCGGATGAAATGTAAATTGCATGAGTTTCTGGAGTTTGAAAACTACGGGAATTCCGGAAGTTCGCATTCCTGCAACGAATGGCACGAGAACAAGCAGAGTTATATACCAAGGTTTGTAAGGTTTACCAGTAGGGAAACATTATGGAATATATCACAGAGTTTGAAAGTAATAATCATTCCACGGGAAATGAAAGAAGTAAAACCACAAGTTCCACTGCTTCCTCACCGAAATAAACGTTTCTTCGCAATCTGTAGGGGTCTTTTTTTTTGTGGAATACTTAAAAAGATAGATGATACAAAGATAAGAAGGTGATCGGAGAAATCCAGAGAAGGATAGAGTTTAACAGTATAAGGAGAAGGATTAGAAGATAAAAAAGGTCTAGAATGTTGAGTTCATCTCGAAGGCGATCAGGGATACAAATAAGGGACTGCACCAACTGATCAAGGTAATTTTGGATGAATAATTGGAAGGCCACATTCACCAGCTGTATCATGAGAACTATAAAAAAGCCATTGGCGGTGTTGAGCAGTAAAATCACCTAATATGGTGATTTCCGAGAAAGAAAAAGAGAGAATGTGCTATATTTTTGAGTTTAGATAGTCAAAGAATTTAGGATATTTAGTGGAATTAAGAGATAAATAAACAGAACAAATGAATTTAGTTGTAGAATGGCAAGAGAGCATAAATAACAAAGTGGAAAATTCGAGCAGACTTAATGAAGAAAGAATTCAGGAGACTTCAAATTGGAGTCACGAGAGAAACAAAATCGTTGCGTACATTTATTTTTATTTTTTATAAAAAGTTCAGATCTCATGGGCATTGCCCGATTCGAGGAGAGGAACTTTTCTAGGTAGTACATACCTAGGATCCCCAAGTGAGATCGAACCGACGCCCTCAAGCACGTAAGCCAATCACCCTACCGTTTGAGCCACGGTAGACATACGCACAACCACCACCTTTGGCTGATAATTGAGGATAGAGACAGAGTGAGGAAACAGAAAATTGTTTGCTATCAGAACAGACAGAGCACCTGAGTTTCTGTCAAGAATAAATAGTGAGATCTAGAAGAAGAGAGATGATGTTCAACAAAGTGGGAATTTTATTGAAGACCGGAAATATTGGCAGAAATTAATGAAGAAAATAGACCATGCACTAGGGCAAGTCGGCTGCAATGTATTGGTGGCACCAACCCTATATCACCTATATACCAATAGTTTTATTTAGCAATGTGACTACAAAATAACTAGACATTACGGATAGCAGAAAACCTAAATTTTATGGTCATTGAATATTTTCAATTTTCTTATATATATATATATATATATATATATATATATATATATATATATATATATATATATATATATATATATATATATATATATATATATATATATATATATATATATATATATATATATATATATATATATATATATTAACATCATAGTTTAAAGTTTTTTCTAAACTATGATGTTTAATGTATTTGATCTGCGAGAGAGTTAGCAGACCTTAATTGTTGACCTATATATATATATATATATATATATATATATATATATATATATATATATATATATATATATATATATATATATATATATATATATATATATATATATATATATATATATATATATATATATATATATATATATATATATATATATATATATATTTCGAGTCATAATATAATTGTAGTATTAACTTTTATCAATGGTAAAATAAGGACTTTTATAACAACTTTTCGATAGGATTTTTTTTTTTTTTAATTTTTAAAAAAAATTTTTTTTTTTTTTTTTTTTTTTTAAACTTTAAAAATAACATGTTCAGTTGGGTAAAGGTTTTTTGTATATAGTTGTGTATAACTTTAGGTTTTGTGCTATCCGTTGGTGACGAGAGTTATAAACATTATAAATGTTACCATTAATGTGATCATGATCAGTATTGCTTTCTTTAACTTCTTTGTTTTAGACATTACTCTTTGGCTTTATAGTTCTATAGGATTGGATATCCCTGATTGCACAGTATAAAAATAAGTATATAGTAGTGAAAGGCAATGTTATAAATGTCTGGATAATGGTACTGTGAGAGTTACGATGACGTAATTCCAAGCAATTTCGATCTGTGATTGGTCAATTGATTTAAATCTGGAATGTCCAAAATAGGATGACGTCACTTCCGTCTCTCGTCTTTTATTTGAATTGGCCTACGTCATAATTTATGGCAGACAATATATATATATATATATATATATATATATATATATATATATATATATATATATATATATATATATATATATATATATATATATATATATATATATATATATATATATATTTGTATTTTGTTTATAGTCATCATAAAGTTTTAAAATCCATATATGAATATCGTACACAACATCAAAACTAATATTTTTTTCTCCTTTTAATGAAAATTATGAAAAAAATAATGAACTATTTCAAAAGTTTTGTAATTTTGAAGCTGAATTTGTTATGATAATCATAGATGATAAGGAAAATTCTTGTATAATTCTACTATATATAAGTCTTGAGATAAACATAAAAACTTTTTTTTTGCCAAAAACATGTGATTGTTTTCTTGTCACATGACTTCGCTCAATTATGTCGTCTGCTTCAGAATACATTTTCTCAGTTTTATGGATTTTCAAAATCTATTTTTACCTTTAAAAAAAAGTTTTATTTATTTTAAGCAGGTAAAAAATTTAATTCCTGCAAAACAGAATCAGTACTGTATGGGTTTCTCTTGTTGTCTTTCTTTTTTTTTGTTAGTTTTATTATTATTATTATTTTTTGAATATTTGTAATAAATGATTGACTCTACTCTGTCCATTTACTATGCAATTGTTAACTATTTATATATAATCTTCTCTTACAGTTTTTTATGTATATATATATATATATATATATATATATATATATATATATATATATATATATATATATATATATATATATATATATATATATATATATATA
>SEYY01001124.1:267188-274688 GCA_009176605.1 Armadillidium nasatum | reverse complement strand
AGGGAATATTTCGTAAAAAATTTCTGGCATTGTTTTTTCAAGTGTCTCAAATTTGGCTTTATTTCCTCCAGTAAATTTCTCGGACTTCCGGTTTGATCCATTTTCTGTTCCAATCTTTATCCACTGAAATATTTCAGAATCCTGTTTACTTTTTTTTTTAGGGGGCGGCTTTTGCTGGAGGGCTTGAAGAGGAATAGTTTGAGGCTGCACGGAAACATTTTTATCCTCATCAATATGATGAGCAGTAGACTGAGTTTCGAGGGAAACAGGTTCATCATCATTTGCTTTATATATTTCATCAAAGTCCCTCAAAGCAAGGTTTGAGAAACCTTCATCAAATTCACTGTCACTAGAACATTCACTATCACTACTAAATAACAACTGCTCTGCTTCTTCAATGTCAATACACTTCCTCTTCCGAGACATCTTGGATCTTGAAGCTTGAATCTGCTGAAGGAGAAGAAGAATATACCCAGCAGCTAACTAAGACTCCCCCATTCGTTTGAACAGGGGATATGAAAAAGCATCTGAAAATGCTCTCTCTCTCTCTCTCTCTCTCTCTCTATATATATATATATATATATATATATATATATATATATATATATATATATATATATATATATATATATATATATATATATATATATATATATATATATATATATATATATATATATATATATATATATATAAGTCAGTGTAGGAGAAAAAGCATTTTTTTACTCGAGGGTGTAGGTGGGTTGGGGTTGGCGATGGGGGAATGTGGAATAGAGTGGAAGGGGGGTAAAAAGATGGTTTATAACACAGTAGCATCTTGAAAAAATTATCTTGCATAAATATATTCATGCACTTCTCTCGTCAATACATTTTCGATGGCTTAACAATTAGCCCCACGCTGCGAAAGGGTCAAAACTCTTTTCAAGGTACATCACCGTATATGAAAAGTTCCCTTACTTTTTGACTCACAACCGGTTATATATATATATATATATATATATATATATATATATATATATATATATATATATATATATATATATATATATATATATATATATATATATATATATATATATATATATATATATATATATATATATATATATATATATATATATATATATATATATATATATATATATATATATATATATATATATATATATATATTATAATATATTATATTTTTATATTACCAGTAGTAGTTTTTTTATTTTACTTTTTTTTGGCAAACACTGCGGAAAGAAAATGTTTAAAGAACCAAGACACATTCCGGATCATCCCAACCAATTCTTGAACACTCTTGACTTTTGCTTCACTACTAGTCCTCCTATCTATAAATAAGCTGTCTTTGTACCTTTTTGGTGACAGACCACAGTCAAATTTCTCTCAATTTTCTGTCATTTGATCGGCCTGTTGGTGCTTTGCATTGCTTCTACGTAAACTATCGCTGGAGGGACTGCTTTGTCTCTGAAGACGCTTCAGCTTCAACCGATAAGGTGGGAACTGTAATTGTTCATGGGATGGGCAGGATTATTCCTTCAACATCTATATCTTTCTCCACAAAATCCATGGCTCGAGTGAGTGAGTGAGTGTGTGTTTGTGTGTGATTTTTTTTTTTTTTTATAGAATGAATATTTTATTTTTAGCTTCTTTTAATATTCACGGTTAGTTGACATGTCTTACACTTCTAAAGCAATATAATTTGTTTGCAAGGAATAATTTATCAGAATTTTATATACTATTACAGATTCAAACTGGTAAATAGAGTATAATAGAAAGTACCTTACAGTGACATTAAAATAATAACTTGAAAGCTCTTGTTAATATTAATACAATCAGTTAAAATACCAGAATTGGAAGAAAACTATTAATAGTATTTCTACTTGTGACTCGATTTAACTTGGTATCGATTCTTTTTTACTGAATTTGATTTAAACCATTTGAAAAATTTTATAGGGTAAGTCGGTAGTGGCCAAAGTTTCATATACCAACGTGTACATTTTTTAATGTGTTGTGATATGTAAAACGAATTTAAATCTTTTTTCATACCTGACTTTTATCTAATTCAGAAATTTGCTCAATATCTTCACCATTCTCCATTTCTTCATCATTAAAATCCAAAGGCTCGTCCTTTGTTTCAATTTCATCTTTGATATGACTATTCAGGTAAAACTGCATTCTCTGTTTCAAAAGATTTTACAACTGTAAATTTTTGGATTTCATTAATAATATTAATACTACTACTACTAATAACAATAACATTACTACAAGTACTACGGATAATAATAATAATAACTGAATTAGAACGTTCTCTATTCTCTCTTCCATATCTAAAAGGGGGAAGAAGATGGAAGAAGATGAAGGGACTGAGAAACGAAATTAAAATTTCAAAGATGTGTACAAAGCATCATATATATATATATATATATATATATATATATATATATATATATATATATATATATATATATATATATATATATATATATATATATATATATATATATATATATATATATATGACCAACATGTCTCTGAGCATTTATTTTCTGCAGAGAAAATTGCTGTTCTATTTGTTCTTATAAGTAACAACAATTTTAATGGAATAAAATAACGACTTAATGACAGTGTGCAAAAATTTATAAAAATTTTACATTGGAAGTTATCCATAACGATATATCGATGTAATAAGTAAGGTTAAACAGCTCTTTAATGAAAACCCTTAAACCTTTACAGCATAAGCTGAGGAGGGGAGTTTCTGAATCTAAATTTACAAACAATAATAATAATAATAATAATAATAATAAAGATAATAAAGTATGTTATATTGAGAGTAATAACTTGATGGGCAAGAGAAAAATGTTACAACATTGCAACATTTTGTTAATACGTATTTTCGATTTTCTAGGATACAGGATCTAGTGCGTTTTTAAGGATAAGACCTAGTGTAATGCAGTTTGGTGTTAATTACTGTTTTATTTTGAATAATTATGTTAGTCAAAATCTTATTTGATGTACTACTATTTATGATTTTTAAAATGCATCACTGTAAAGGGTTCCAAATATCCTGTAACTTTAACATATATATATATATATATATATATATATATATATATATATATATATATATATATATATATATATATATATATATATATATATATATATATATATATATATATATATATATATATTTTAAAAAGTGAAACAAATTTGCTGAAATTCTGAGACCCATAAAAATAAACAAATTATATTTTTTACACAGTTACTACCGATTGTAGTAAGTATTCAATTGCATCTTAATAACAATAGACTACAGAGAAGGTAGTTGTAAACAAGATTGCATGTAATTTAAGATTTTATATAAATGTTCTGGAATTGGTTTCAAATTTCATATGAAAATGCTTAATAAAGTTAAGAAACAAGAGGTTAATTAAAAATCAGAAGACTTCTCCACCTCTGTAAGTGTTCAAAATTAATTCCCCAGACTTTAAAATTGAAGCAAATTTTCAATATAATCTTAGATCATATTAGCTAATATAGATTATTAACTGAATACATTATCATTAAATTCAAAAGAAAAAGTAACAAAAGGACCAAATTGTTAGTGATTTTAAAATTATTTTGTTCAATATATTTCAATTTAGTAACAGTTTAAGCATTAATTGCATCTCTGTATTATACAACAAACTAATCAAGAAAAATAATTCTAATATAACTGGAAAAGTGAAAAAAATATCTACTATCTTTTTATATTCATACTAAATGTATTTAATTTAACGATAAATGAAAAAAAACAACGAGTGCAGATTTACAACTATTTAACAAATGTTGAAGGAAGTGAAATCTTCAAAATAACAAAACTGATAATTTACTGATGAAAAAAATACCTAATACGTTTAAATGAATTATTTTAAATATTACCCGAACACTAGATAGAATTAGAGTTAGATGATATGTTACAACTTTCCTGTCCTCGTTATAATTCAAATCCAGGAGAAAACCCCTGATAATCTTCGAAATTTCATTTATTAAGGAGTGTAACACTGCAACGAGAGCAACAAAAAGGTCATAAACTCAAAATAATTTTTTAATCTTATAAATACCTGATTTTCATCCAATTCTGAAACTTGCTCAAAATGTTGATCATTCTTAATATCTTCTTCCTTCAAATCCAGAGGCTTATTTTTCCCTCCAATTTCATCTTTGACATTCATATTTTGAGAAAACTTGATATTCTGGAAAATTAATTTTAAAAGAAAAACTTTTTAATTCCAATAATAATAATAATAATAATAATACAACTACTCAATTTAAACAGGACAAAGTTGGTTGAAATTTAGTTGCTCCATGAGCATTTAAGTGGCGCAGATCTTTGAGAGTTAGTAAGACAAAAGGCAACAAGCTGTAAGCAATGGGAGCTCATTCCGAATGTGCCACTGATCCTGTATATGTCATTCCATGTAACAAAGACTTTTTGAAAAATTATTGCAACAACACTAGTTCAAACAAGAGTTTGAGCTCCACAAACAAATTAGGAAGGGCAAAACATTACCAATGGTTGAGAAGTTAGGATGAAGTTACACCAAACAACCCTAAATGATGTAGTAGTAAGAAAGAAAACAAACAAAACAAAAAACGTACAATTATACTGGTCATTGAATTCCAATCCAGGAAAGTTGTTAAAATTTCATTTGGAGCAGTTCAGCTTTTTGAACATTCATTGCATCCCTCACTAGTTCACAACACTCTGGTTAACTTTTCATCATAAGAAGCACTGTGTAAATGTTGTAAACACCCCACCAATGATAACTCAAATTTAAACTACAGTGATTACTTTGAATGAGTTGACTTTACCGGCATATAACATGGAGACAAACTAGTAGTCATCATGGTTAAAAATCCTGCATCCCTCAAAACTAAAGAAGCTAATGCAAATGAGAAAAGAATGTGATGAATGGCATATTATTCTGTTGATATCAAATGGCTAGATCCCTGAATATTAGTACCCCCAACCACATACTTAATACCGTTTTACTGTGGATTTAAGATGGTTGAGTGAGAATATTCATTGATTGGAAAGTGGTGTAACCATAACTAATTTCATCACCACAATTCTGCAGCTCAAATGACTATTCAAAGAAGAATGTAATTATCATATTTAGCCCCACACCACACAATCTTTTATAAATTCCCAACAAGAAGCTGAAGATCAAGGGAGAGATGTTATGAAGTGGTCAACAAGATCTAGATTGAGTTTCTGAGTTTGAAACATGGATAAAGCAGAGAAATCACTTCACCAACAAAGAACAATTCCTTGAACAAGATGGAGGCCAAATTTAAATAAGCAACGTTCTAAAATTTTTAATTAGTCTAGTCCAATTTCATTTCAGTAACACATTATAAAATTATACCATACCTGAGACTCTTTCAATTCTGTTTCTTCATTAAAGGTATGACTAATTCTTTCATAATTATCAACATTCTTTGAAAGATTATCAACTTCTACTTTCAATATCCATAATAAAAAATAAATTATTTTTCACTTAAAATACTCAGAATTCTGAAATGAATTAAAAATTTCTTACTCTGAAATATTTTTATAATTAATATATCTATGTACATTTTACTTAATATATATTAGATGACATTTTGTGTACTGATAATTCTAAGAGTTTAAAGGTCTTCAAGTTAACTAACGTCACATTCTATGTTTCTGTAATCATTTTAATTAATATATTTATTTTTTATTTACTAAAATTATGTACTCTCAATTTTTACACAAGTATTTTTCGTAACTTTCATTTTTCTTTTTAATTTTAAATTCTTAACATCTATAATGAACTAATCAATCATTTATAAATACTAAAATAAAGGATATATATATATATATATATATATATATATATATATATATATATATATATATATATATATATATATATATATATGTCGGCCTTTAGTTTGACCAGGCTTCCGTCTTTTCCCCCAACTCTGGTGGAATTTTGGTAGGCCTCTGGCCTTTGCCCACCAGAGGTGATAAAAAAAAAAAAAAAAATATATATATATATATATATATATATATATATATATATATATATATATATATATATATATATATATATATATTATATATATATATATATATATGGCTTAGGTGGAGATTGCTTCTGAGTTTCGATATTTTTTATATCAATATTTTTTTGTCGATATTTTATTTTGAATCGATATTTTCCTGCCTATAATTAGCCCTAGGCTACTATGTCGTGCAAACGTTCTTGTGTACGTTAGGTCTCTTTTACGGCAAATTCTTGTGAAGGTTAGGCCTCTTTTTAAGGCAATTTCGGTAGTTCAGGTTATGATAAGTCGAATTAGGCTCTGCTAGAAAAGTAAGTAATAATAATTGTGTCTATGTCTAGTAAAGTACTTCGTACCTCTGACAACTCTCTTGTTTACGATAGGCTTCTCCGATATTTTCGATTTTCGATTATTTTTAACAATCGAAACTCAGAAACAATCTCCACCTTTACCTTAATATATATATACGGTATATATATATATATATATATATATATATATATATATATATATATATATATAATATATATATATATATATATATATATATATATATATATATATATATATATATATATATATATATATATATATATATATATATATATATATATATATATATATATATATAATTTGTAAAGAGGTTAAAAGCTATGAAATTTTTGGTTATGAAAATTATAAATAAATTTAATTGAGGTTTATTTAATTATATGGAAGTAGAATAGTCAACATTCACTTAAATTAATTATATGCATTTTCTCTGAAAATATTTCAGAAAATTATAGATTTTGTATAATAAAAATTTGAAAAAAAGTACAAAAATTTAAAAAAATTTTCTTCTGATTTACAAGTGATTAAACAGGTTTACTTAAGTAAGACCCTAAGTTAAAGTTTGAAAAAACATTAAGATATAAAATTATTAATATAACCTGTATTTATACATATCATTGCTATTTTATTGCTTTTTATCAAACATATAATTTGGCTACATTATTTTGTTTATACTTGCAGTCACTATGGCTAAAAGATCAGCTTCAGAAGTATGGGAGTACTTTACAATGTTTCAGGATAAGCTCGAAATAGATGTGTAGAATTTTAGAATTGAGATGCTGGTTTCTCACCCATAGACTTTCAAAAATATCACCTACCTTTGTACCTTTGTAATTTTTACATGCACTTCACCAGCTTGGGCATTGGCATGTGCTACCTAAATTAAAATGGAGCCACACAAATATTAACCTATATAATCAAAGTTACCTAGATTGCTCTCTAAATGAATTCATAAAGTTGTATATTTTTGTAAATAATCAAAAATATAAGATTCCGGAAATAACCTAAACTTGGCCTAAATAGTTTGTGTAAACTCCAATATAGCCAAAAATCTAATAAAAGCATAAGGCACACGCCAATACCCGA